>JACXGM010003725.1:0-40630 GCA_016801145.1 Umbra pygmaea
CCATTAGACAGAGGCAACCGCAAGAGAAAATGAAGCAGTCGGCCAGCCGGCGGTTAGCCGGCGGCATCTCGCAAAAGATGGTAGTGACGTATTCGGCGGTAAACGCTTTCTCCCCGCCAGCGGGACGCCCCTATAGCCGACAGCTTACAGCCGGTGGCAAAACGAAGCCGTGCCGATATTTTTTGCTATCTGGGATATTAAACAAATCATGAATGCATAGCAATACATTTTATTAAAAGAAAACAAGAATTTTTACAATTTCTGCCTCTCACTTGCCACCCCAATTGAAGAATGACCTTAGTATTGCCACTTCCAGGCCGCTATACCACACCAGACCTTACTTAGGCAACACTTAAGCTTGTTTCTTTTACAATCATCGTTCAAAGGGCTAGTCAATCGGTAATGGCCTAACCCACACGGAAGGATAATATATCGACATATATTGCAAAAAAATATATTTCTTATATGTACCTATATTTTTTTAAACATATACAAATATATTTATTATATGGCCATATATTTTATACATAATTACATATATTTACATATTTGATTTTGGCCATTTTCAAATATGTTTTAATATGTCTAAAATATATGTAAATATATTGACCGATATCAAGCAGTGGCTGTACAATGGCATTTGGGTATGCACTGGCAGTCTGCCAGCAACACGTGAAAATGCCTTCTCAGGTCTGGTATAAGGAGAAATCCTCAAAATAAATGCAATTTATTGCGAACCCTACATGCTAGCAACTAATTTTTAGTACCATTAGAAAGAGGAGATTTGGCTGCAAATAATACATGGTACAAGATATTACGCTATGGTAACAAGCAAACTTAGGTACAGTGGGGTTTTGCCTAGTAAGGACATGTAGATGAGTTGATACCAGTGAGTTAAGCATTGAGTGTCTAACGAGGGCCAGCCAACAGCAGTGGGTGTTATATTGGGTGTTGATGACAACACGAATGGTGCTGTGGTAGACTACAGTATGTCTTATTTTGTCAGGAGGGATTTAGAGAAAGGTCTGTAGCTAACATTACCAAAGGCTAGGATCAGAAGAAGGTCATTTTGGGGCATTTTCAGGGCATGTTCAGGGCATGTTTGGCAGCGTGGGTGAAGGAGGCCTGAACCCTGTCTGAGAAGTAGTTGGTGAACCAGGTGAGGCAATCATTTGAGAAGCCAAGGCTATTGAGTCAGCCTATAAGGATGCAGTGATTGACAGATTCGAAAGCCTTGGTCAAGTTGAAGAAGACGGCTGCACAATACTGTCTTTTCTCAATGGCTGTTATAATATCCTGTAGGACCTTGAGTTGCGGCAGGCAGTTCAGAGTCATTGGCCAGGTTGTGGTGGAAAGCATAGCAAAATGCTTATTAAAATTCTCAAATATAGTAGACTTATCAGTGGTATGGGGCACAGATGGCTCAGTGGTTAGGGAGTCAGACTTGTAGTCGGTTAGATATTCCTTTAGATATTCTTCCAACATCCTTACTGTTGAAAACAATTCATTCGATTGGCCCGTGGTTGGTTTCCATTATAAACAAGTCTCTGGTTCAGGGTCATGTTCCTAGTCATTTTAAGCATGCTATGGTTCAGCCACTCTTGAAAAAGAATAATCTAGATTGTTCAGTTTTTAATAACTATAGACCTATTTCTAAGTTGCCTTTTATTTCAAAAATCTTAGAAAGGGTTGTGGCAATGCAGCTAAACACCGTTTTAGATGATCACAACATCCATGATAAATTTCAGTCTGGCTTTCGAGGGATGCACTCTACTGAAACTGCCCTACTCAGGGTGTCAAATGACATACTGATGGCTGCTAACACGGGTAAATGTACTGTGCTTGTCCTGCTTGACCTTAGTGCAGCTTTTGATACTGTCGATCACAGTATTCTGATTGATAGGCTTAACAAATATGTGGGCATTTCTGGATCAGCACTGGATTGGTTCTCCTCCTACCTTTCTGACAGGAGTTTTGCTGTGTCAGTAGACACTTTTACATAAGTCCCTGCTCCTCTGTCCTGTGGTGTGCCCCAGGGTTCTGTGTTGGGTCCCTTGTTATTCAGTTTGTATATGCTTCCTCTTGGAAAGATTGTTAATGATTTTAAAGGTATATCTTACCATTGCTATGCAGTTGACATCCAACTGTATATTTCTTTTAACCCTGACCAGCCTGACAAATTGTCACTATTGCAGAGTTGTCTATCATCAATTAACAAATGGATGGCTGACAACCTACTGCAAGTGAACACTGATAAAACTGAGGTGATGATCATTGCCTCAGATAATATTTCTCCCACGATTAGGCAGGCTATTGGGCCCTTATCTACCTCTGATTGTGGCACTATGAGGAATTTGGGTGTCATTTTTGACAAATCTATGTGTTTTAACACACATGTGAAATCTGTTTTCCGTTCCTGTTATTTTCACCTGAGGAACATTGCAAAAATAAGACATGTAGTTGCAAAAAAGGAGATTGAGATGCTTGTTCATGCTTTTATTTCTTCACGCTTGGATTATTGTAATGCATTGTACGCATGTCTAAACAAGTCATCCATGGACAGACTGCAAGTTGTTCAGAATGCAGCTGCTAGGCTCTTGACCAGGACCAATAAGCGTGCTCATATCACTCCGGTGCTGAAGGAACTACATTGGCTTCCTATTTATTTTAGAGTCCATTTTAAAGTTTTAGTTTTCACATATAGAGCTTTGCACAGTCAAGCACCCTCTTACATCTTAGACTTGCTCCACATACACACCTCTGGGCGGTCTTTGAGGTCTTCAGGTCAAGGCCTTTTAACTGTCCCTAGAACTCATTTTAAAACAAGGGGTGACCGTGCTTTTTGCATTAGCATTTGATTTTCATGTATGCTGTTTTTATAGTTGTATTGGTTTCTCTCTGTAAAGCACTTTGTGATCTCTGGTCTGTGAAAATGTGCTATATAAATAAAATTTACTTACTTACTTACTTACTTACTTAGACTCCTGACTGAGCCAGGGTAAAGTGCCTTGCCCAAGGACACAACTATAAGTTGCTCCGGGGGAATGTCCCTGTATTCACTAAGTCGCTCTAGATAAGAGCTTTAGCTAAATGACTAAAATGTAAAAATGTACAGTCGTATGCAAAAGTATTGGCACCAGACTCCACTGTTACCCCTTTTCGATTAAAGCTGGCTCTGGTTCTGAACTGGTGCTGGTTCACAGTTGGTTCACCTTGCGAACATTCTCAGACCCAGTGTGTTTTTCCACATACTAGAGAGCCCAAAGAACAACATCATTACATCACTGTGTACATCGCCATGCAAGCGCTTATCTGAAAAAGTGCTACACGTTGATATACATCATGGTTTGGGTTGTTTATCAATATATCGCTAGACCCCTTTCTTCATATTTTTTTTAATATCACGAAATAGCATACAGTTTGATGGATTTATTATAAGTGGGTCTCTGAAAGTGGAATTACGGTAGCCTACCATTCTCGGTCGTGAAATTAAGATAAAATAGCCTACTTCTCTATGCAAACAGTTGTTTGAATCAGACTTACAAGTTGCCTGCTATTATTGTTCTGGCCTATTGTTTTATTTATATTTTCTGTAAATTGTTTAGGCATATATCCTACAATTGTTTTCTATTCATAGCTTGAATTTTCCCTCCCGCTGTCATTTAAATTTGCGCAAATCATCTTCCGATCAGTTGTGGAAACATATTAATGGCTTGCACCTACATAGAAGTCTGCCTGTATTCATAACGTTTTGTTGCCAGAAAAGATTGCATATTGTGACATTTGATGGATATATTTAAATGTCTCCTCCACCAACCACTGTTTTGCTTTTGAATGTTTCTTCAATCTTTGTAGTACTCTCTTTTGACTATCTTTCATGTTTTTAACATTGGCAGTCATAAACTTTCCGTCAAGTTGTTGGTCACAATAACCCCGCCCCCAGGCCCTGACATAAGCACGACATGGTAAAATAATGGTTCTAGACCAGCAAAGAGTTGGTGCCTCTCTGGATGCTGTTTTTCTGGCCGAGGGCCGGTTCTTTGGCTGTCGAAAAGCAAAGATCTAGTTCAAAATAGGCACCTGCACCAAACTTTTCCAGTTCATTCTTTGACGGAAAAGGGGTATGTGAGGAACATAGTGAGGACACGGAAGACCACAGGCACAGTTCTTGTTAAGGCCAGAAGTGGCAGGCCAAGTGAAATATCAGAGAAGCAAAGGTGAAGGATGATGAGAACGGTCAAAAACAGCCCACAGACCACCTCCAAAGACCTACAACATCATTCTGCTGCAGAGGATGTCATTGTGCATCGTTCAACAATTCAGCACACTTTGCATGAGGAGAAGCTGTACGGGAGAGTGATGCAGAATAAGCCTTTTCTGCACACACGCCACAAACAGAGTTGCTTGAGATATGCAAACGCACATTTGGACAAGCCATCTTTATTTTGGAAGAAGGTGCTGTGAACTAATGAAACATACATGAGGTTATTTGGTCATAACAAGGGGCGTTATACATGGCGGCAAAATAACACAGCATTCCAAGACTAACACTTCCCACAGTCAAATTTGGTGCAACTGTGTGGCCAGTGCCAGTACTGGGAATCTTAATAAAGTTGAGGGTTGCATGGATTCCACTCAATATCAGCAGATACTTGAGAATAATGTAGAGGATTCAGTCACAGTTGAAGTTACGCCGGGGCTGGATATTTCAACAAGACAACGCCCCAAAACACTGCTCAAAATCTACTCTGGCAATTATGCAGAGGAACAAGTACCGGTACAATGTTCTGGAATGCCCATCCCAGTCCCCAGACCTAAATATCATTGAAAATGTGTGGGGTGATTTGAAGCGTGCTGTCCATGCCTGGCAACCTAACTGAACCGAAGATGTTTTGCGAGGAGGATTGGTCCAAAATGCCTTAATCTAGAATCCAGACACTCATTACAGACAATAGGAAGCGTCTAGAGGCTGTTATTTCTGCTGAAAGAGGCTCAACTAAATATTGATGTGAAATTTCTTTTGGGGTCCCTAAATTTATGCACCTGTCTTATATTTTTTTGATGCATATTGCACATTTTCTGTTTATCCAATAAACCTAATTTCACTACTGAAATATTACTGTGTCCTTTAGCTATTTATTGCAACCACTACTGAGATGAATGTTCCCGTCTATGTACTGTAGTTTAGGTAGCCTTGCTCAGTTTGTAAGTATTTCACCAATGCAGTTCTTTTGAATGCATGTTGTGGGTAATAAAATATTACAAGTGTTAGATGTCCTTTCAGCTGGATTTCAATTTGTAACAAAATAAAATATGTCACATTTACTCAAGAAGGCATGCTAGGATATATGCAAATGTGACAAAATGACACATGCATTTAAATTTTCACTCCAGTGTAGAGTTAAGTACATTGCTTGTATCCAGCAAGGTGCAAAAGATCCTATGACCTTCAGTTCCCAGTCCCAGTGTAATACTACTGCATTCTTCATAGCATCCAGCCAGTCATATCTTGTAACATGGACAGCCACTAAGTATTTGTCAAATATTTTCAACAATGTGGCGAAAGGCATATAGTAGTACTGTAGTTTGAACCAGGGCTAGGCAGGAATGGATCAGGTAAAGATGTTAAAACTCCTGCAATCATCGGCAATCTTGTTGTAGAGTAATCGGAAAAATACAATATATAGAATTAAGGTAACTTTATTCTGCAAGTTTAGCATTAGCACATTTTTAACCTAACCTAATTCCTTCTATCCTGTATTCTTTATGTCTCTAGTGTTAAACTTGAGTGATGCAAAAGTACACAACAAAGTACCTCTCAGGCCACAGCACAATGCTTGTCCTTTGGAAGAAGTTAACCAGCTACAATCTTCCATTGAAACAATGAGGAATCTAATCTTTGCAGAGTTGATAAAAGTACAAAGTGAATGTACTATGCTGGGTTAATCTTTTCTGGTAACATTGTCATTAAGAACTAAATTACCAGGAAAATGTTGCACTCTTTTCATTTTATTGATCATGAACTCAATTTACCTAGTTAGCTTGGCCTTAATTAGGAACTTCTCAAAGCTGGTGGATACAGTCGAACCCAGCCAACTACTTTTACTTTGTTGTGTTGTAACTTCGCATCTGTTTCAGTTAGTGAAACTTCTGAGGGAAGTTTTAATAGCTGCAACTCTTATCACCGGTTAAACACAATATGATTAATTTTTATTTATGTTAGAGTGTGTCTCTTATGTCTGCTTGAAAACAGAACTGTGTATTGCCTTTCCCTCAAAGGTGAACTCTAGTGGCTCTGCACTGAAATATCAGGTTTGAACTGCCTTATAATTTAGTATATCAATGAAAGCGTATGATTGGATAGAAGCATAGTTTACAAACCCTAATAATTTAGAAAGAAATATATACGGTGTGTACACTGTCTATCCATGTGGGGTGTGGAGCAGGATCGTGGCCTGTGCACAATGAAAGGTGTTGTGTCTCCTTAGATTTAATAAATTATATATAAATTATTATTAATAAATTATTATTAGTAATTATTAGATGACCATATGTTCCATGTTGAGGGACAGTTTCACAACTCTGACCACCAACACATGAGGCAGGGCATCCAGGCCATTAAAGAATATAAAACAAGCAACACAGCCCCTACAATCAGCGATGCCTCCCTCCTAGATGAGCTAAGCTATTTTTATACTTGCATTGACCAGGACAACAAGAAACAAGCTATCAAAGCTGAGCTCCCCCAAATGACCAGCCCCTCACTCTCTCAGCCATCGATGTACACACTGCATTGTACCGGGTAAATGCAGGCAGGGATTTTGACCCTTATGGCATCCCTGTTAATGTTCTCGGGGCATGTGCTGGACAGCTGGCAGGGGTTTTCATCTTCAACCTGTCATTGGCCCAGTTATTTGTCCCCACATGCTTTATGACAGCAACCATCGTGCCAGTACCGAAACAATCTTTCCCATCATTATGAAGTGTTTTGGAAGGCTGATCCTGGCTCATTTCAAAGACTGTCTACCTCACACACTGGATCCTCACCAGTTTGCTTATTGTCAGAACAGGTCAACCAAGAATGCTATGGTTTCCGAACCAGCACCGCAGTTCACAACCCCTTGTGTGATGTCCCAAGCCTCAAACGTCATCACTCACTTGGTATTATTACACGAAAGCCTCAGTGCTTTTGCTTCGAACAGTTTACATACTCTTGAAAGTTTGGCCCACTGTGAAGCATGGTGGTGGCTCACTGATGTTTTGGGGTGGTGGGAGCTCTAAAGGCACAGGGAACCTTGTGAAAATTAATGGCAAGATGAATGTAGCATGTTATCACATAATAACTTGCTTACATTTTTAACTTCAATTAAAATTTAACTTATGCTTTTAACTTATGCTGCGAACCTAACCTGCTCCAGAGCAGGTTATAGTTGAGATAACAGATTAACCCGAATGAAAGCACTGCTTATGGACCAATCAATTCTCAATTGAAAATGGCATCACCATTCTGGGAATTGGCATTGGCTTTCTCTGATAAGTATCTTTATGAAAGATATAGATTCTCAGCAGAGGGACTGACATATTTTGTCAGCTTATTTAATCATAATTTACAAAGCCATATGTTTCCAGTAAAACACATCATAGTTGTGCGCTTACAGTTCCACAGACTGTATGCAGAGCATTGCGTTTGTTTGCTACAGGTAGTATTGTGTATGCTGTGGTTGATGTGAAGAACCAACATCTATGTATCCCCTTGCACTGTAGAGACAGTACATTTTACTATTTACTCCCACAGTACTTTTGTTGAACAATCCAGTATTTTACATTGTTTAATTGACACAAACTGTACATTTTGTATGTGCTCTCAAGACTGTGTAACCCTGCCAGGGTTGCAACCGAAAGAATACAGCAAAAAATTGTCTTACACTCTATCAGCATTCATCTGATCAACACATTGGTTTAATGGAATACACAATTGTAATTATTGTCAGATCTACAGTAGTTGTGCCTTTTTTTGCCAGCTTTCCTTCCTGCTTTACATCTGGTTTATATTTTCTATATTCTTTATATTTCTCTAAAATTATAATTTGCTACTCTTCAGTGAACTATGCGGTTCTGTTAGACTTGTCCATGTATACAATTTGGTAAATAACCGTATTCTGCATGTGTTTCACCTCTATTCCTGTTCATCTTTGTCATCCGGCCCAGGGTGGGCTGGGAGATGGACTCTTTTCTGTACTTTTGTTCTTCCTCCCCGGAGGTCTAGGGACATGTATGTTTTCGTTTGCCTTATATTCATCATACCTTATGTTACCTGGTTATCTAGCCTTCTCTATGTTTGTATACCTTTCATTTGCAGTCCGTACCTTTTGTGTTCCTGATGGTGATCTCCTTACCTTTACGCACACAGGTGCACCTGATTCCCTGATTATGCCTGATTACCTGTGAGCGTATAAAAGCCCTGAATAGATGTATGGCCGTTGCTGAGTATTATTCCTGTCATTGACGAGTGTATGCGACTGCCTTTGGTTTTGGTTTTTGCATTACTGTTCGTGGAATAAATATCAGTAATCTGCACCTGCCTTCTCTCTACTCTTTGTCTGTGACAATCTTAGCATTACAGCAGTGTATTATATGTAGTTAATTAACAATAGCAATTTGTTGCAAAACAAAAACAGTACATTCTGGATTTACTTCTGACCTAATTCATTTTTTTCAATTTAACAGCAGGTTACACAGTATTTAAATTGAAGAACCACCATTCCTCGGAAGAAGGCCAATTGTCTCCAGTGGGTGGTGGCAGACTTTCATTTTAAAGCTTAAGAAGGGTAACATCTTCAGGATCTAGGTCAAGCCACCATGGGGGTTGAGCTAAAAGTCCCACCATCCCTTGGATGGCTGTGAAGAATGATGAAATGTTTACAGGCCAGACTATGGCTGCATCTCAACATGAATACTACATACTAAAAGTATGTACTGTGCAGGGGGTGGTAAAGTACGTACTATTAAGTATATAGTAAGCAGAGTACGCTAGCATTGGGACATAACAACTCGTCATAATGTTGCATCAAAACTTAGACTCCTTCCACATGCGATGAAGCCTGCGAAGTTTGAACAATAAACATTTGGCAAAACTTGTTCGTATTTCATTTATACTTTAATAATATTGGTACAATAACAAAAAACTCATGTAATGACACATTTATTTATACCTAACTTTTGGATACTTACATTTAAACACTGCCAAACAAAGACCGGCTTCGAGAAACCCCTCCTATTCTGTGTCGCAAAGGATTGTGACACAAAAAGCATGCAGGTTTGCATACTTCGAAAATCCCCCGGAAGTAGTAGACCATCCGGGGACTTCTGACATACTATATTTGCGTACTATGGTTTGGGACATACTAGTCGTAGTCTGGCATACTATATAGTATGCATACTATGCGTATTGAGACGCAGCCATAGTTTTAAAATCGAATATTCATTTAATAAATACATATAGAGACAGAGAGCATATGGGTGTTAGTGCAGAGCTGGGTGACAGCTAAGCTGTGTGCGAGCTGAGCTTTGCAAGTGCTGAACTGTCAGGGACTTAAGGTGTGTGGGATTAGATGTTTGAAGTTTGGTTAAGGTTGGGTGTGGGTATACATGACTGTGTGTGTGAACATTGGATTGTGGAGTGGTTTTGCAGAGATTCAATTGGTAATATTGGTAATACTGTGTGAGTGTGAATAAAGAGGAATCATGTTGCTTGCCAGGGCTTTGTGGTCTGTTGCCAACTTTGGTTGGTGCTCTGGGATGAACTCTGGCAATGTGGCGTATGGGTGGTGAACCATATTTAGCTCATGAAAAAATCATTGTGCTACAGGCTGCTTGAGAAACGGTCTGGTGACAAATATCTTCCAATTCTCCCCATTATGGGACCTGGTGTGTGGCCAGTGATGAGGGCTGGTTAGCCAATGACAGGTAAGCTCCCAACTGTGATATGGGGACAACCTAAGACAGGCACAGTCGTGCATCTGGCCACAATATGTGATTTACGTGCCTACATACCCAGACACAGGATCAGTGCTGAACAAATAGCACAATGAGCAGATGGAGAAGGTGCAGTGCTTTCCAGGTCTGGGGAAGTTTATGGAGTGAGAGTTGGATGAATGCGCTGGATTCCCAGCGACAAACGTTGTCTCGAAAGAGACTGCTGCACCACCCAATTGCCACTCTGGTTTTATGGACGGTGCACTATTGGACAGTGTGTAGCATGCCTGGTTGTTTGTGAGCTGGTGTGATTGTGTATGAAAGAATGCATTAAAAAAGGGTTGCAGAATTTATGCTCTATTTTTCATTATACACCTTTGACTTGGTTAAGACTAATGACTGATCTGCTAAAGAAAAAAAAACATTGCTTTCTGCTGTGTTCTGAAAGTAAATGAAAATATGACTCAAATATGAATATGAAGCAGTAGTACAGCGGATAGCTCAATCGGTAGAGCATCAGACTTTAATGTGAGGGTCCGTGGTTCAAGTCCCGGTTCGCACAATGCTCATTTAAACTCAATGTGTACACACTTAATCTCACAGTGCTTTGGGCGACAGATGGCTCAGTGGTTAGTGAGTGGCACTTGTAGTCGGGCGGTTGCTGGTTCGATTCCGTTGTGAACATGGCACTTACCCTTGCTGCAGGGGGATTTCCCTAAACTCTTAAGTGCTCTGGATAAGAGCATTTATTAAATAAATAAAGTTTTAACTGCAAAAATAACAATTTGACTTCACTTTCTCAATACTTGGAGGGTACCTTCCCTGGGTCACTGGGTGTGAAGTATGCCTTGTAGGAAGTCATTAAGACTTTTACGATATTGTGGTATAGTGAAACATAAATCAATGGAAAGAGGCCAGTTTTTAAAATGAACATGGGACAACAGGGAAACTGAAAACATGCATGTGTGAGTGAGAGCCTGGTTGTCCCTGGATAGTGTGTACAATTGAGTATGTGCCAGATAACCGATTATTAGGTTTCTGTGGTGCATATTGATGGTGAGGTGTTGATTAATGTACAGTATGGTCACACCCATGTTGGTTACCCAGACATGTCATTTTCCTAACTTGTGTTTTTCAAGTAAACCACAACCCTTCGTTTTGTTTCAGTAACAAAATTTTATGAAAACATTTGTTTTTTCAGCCAATAGTTTAAGGTTAGGGTCAAATTAATGTTAGCAGTGTAGTTAGGTTCAAATTACAACCCCAATTCTAAAAAAGTTTGGACAGTATTTTGGGCACTGAAGACACCAATCGGTTCAGTTTAGTATGCAGAATATTCCCCCGTTTATCCAATATGCATGTTTACTTGATTGCCATATTTTGCGCTTCATAATGTGCTACACATTCTCAGATGGAGACAGGTCAGGACTGCTTGCAGGCCATGCTAGCACCTGCACTCCCTGCTTATGCAACCATGTGCTTGTAATCAAGGCAGAATGTGGTTTGGTGTTGTCCTGCTGGAAAGTGCAGGGACGTCCCTGGAAAAGGCGACGTCTGGATGACCGCATACATTTCTCCAGATGTGTACATATCTTTCTGCATTAATGGTACACTCACAGATGTGCAAGTTAGCCATTTTCCATACTGTACCAACTTTTTTGTAATTGGGGTTTTACATTTTGTTTTTAATTAATTTGGAGAAATACTGCAGATAACAATGACCATTACATTTAGCTGGTGTTAGCTGGCAGAGGAAGTGCTTCAGACACCAATAAATGTATCATCACAGACATACTGCAGCAAGTGGTTACAGACAATACAAATCAGTACAAGTACTACTGTACATTATAAATCAATTCAGCATATAGCCCAGATGTTTGCCTTCCTTGTTTCTGGTTATTGTTTTTTAATACAGTAAAGAAATGCTGTAATCCAATGATGCAAAATGAACACACCCAGGTCTTTCTAATTGCTGCTTCACCAAACAAACTATGTAAAATTATGTATCTGGAAATATACATAACCTTCGAAAACATACAATATAATAGAAATGTATATTAAATAGTGATCCTAATTGGTAAATTCTTGATTTATGCTCTTGAACGTGCAAAATGCAGAGAGCCAATATAGATTATTAATGTCCCACAGAACTGTTGCCTTTGGACCGCATGCAATCAAAATGAAAACTGAGGAATTCCACTCTGACCAGAGCTCCCAAACACACATTTCAGACAATGACTGCACTGTCCAGCCGGGCATGTAAAGGGCTTCAGGCACTTCTTTGTGCACTCCATGGTCCTGAAGGTAAGACATGTTTGTTTTAATTGGAAAGGATGTAAAAGATGCCCAAAACGTAGTTCTTCAAGAAAATATTGCCTGCTCTTAAACTTAGGGAACGTGACCCCATTGGCCTCGTGGGTGAGGTGGGTACTCAAAAAAGGGTTCCATAAGCGATTTTTCAGCTCTCCTGTTGGAGGAACCCTTTTTATAGGTTCCAAAGAAAACACTTTTTGGTCTAGATAGAAGTATTTTCAATACACACAACTATTTTGAACCCAGAAGGTTCTTCCTAGAGCCAAATAGCTTCAAAGTACCCTATTGTAAATAGGATCAACAACAAGAACATGTATATTAAAGGAGTCATTTATTGCAGGGGCATACAGTATGTACAATATATGCAGTATATGTATACTGTGTGTATATACAGTATGTGTATATGTATGTGTGTATATATAGGGATTTGCATGTTTGAAATTCACCAAGGTGGCATTTTATTTGTTAAACATATCCAAGACATCACCAACGTTGAAAATGTCTATCAGTGTTGAAAGTTAGTATCAGTGTTGGAAATTACTGATTTAATTTTTATTCACATACAGTACCAATACATAAAGCCAAGTTTTCAGCAGCTATGAATTCAGTGTCCATATGATAAAACCTTGCTTATCCATAATGAATCATGTTTAGACTATAATTTGCGATAAATGTAATGCCATCCAATTGGGCAGCCTACATGGGACAATACTTTACTTTAACTAGCGTTGGTCCGCAGGAACATGGTTTGACCTTAGGAGTACTGCCTGCCCTGTAGATTTCCAGTGGTCACATGTTACTATTTTCATCACCTGTCCCCACCTGTATTTTCTGATGACCTGTTGGTCATCAGAACATTTTAGTAACATTGGATCTGTTTAGGCACTTTGTGACAGCATCCTCTTTTAAACTGACTCATATAAACGAATACATTGGATTGGTTTATTTGAAAGGTCAATGTGGATTAGATGAGCAAAGGCTTACTAACAGCATACAGTACATGATGCCAATACATTAGTTTTCATTGGTTTTGTTGTTAAGCCTACATATAATTACAGTACTGTTTTTTGTTCTCATGATGTTGAGGAGAACAAGCTGAAGTCAATGTCATTGGTGTGGTCACCTAGTCAAAACTCCCAGCCATGACAGGTCATCTTTTAACACAGACATGCACTATGGCAACTGCACAATTGGCTCCGACAACAGACAGGAGAATACGCCTGATTAGACTGCAGTGAAGCTCAGTGTGAGATGACTCCCATTGGCTCATACAACAAGCTGTTCCCATCTTCCCAAAATATGTCAGGTGAATGACAGATCAAAAATCAAGCCTGATTGCTCATGTGAACTCTCATTCTTCTAGGGGTGCCACTAACATCTTGCACACTGTCTTAGGGCACTGAGGAACCTGGTTCACTAGTGCGTTACTGACCTTCCAAGCTCTGTTAATGAAGCACTATGTAACTTTTCCATCCATTTATGCTGGCGGGGTGAATTTCAGTTTTTTATATACCGATATATATTTTATCTATGTTTTAACTTAACACAGGAACAAAAGAGGGGCAATCTAACCAATTTCTGAAAATACACATTATTACTTTGTCCATAATATGCATCGATTGCTAGTTAGATATTGGTAAATGTCGATTTTGCTATGCAAATATTGTCTATTACTGTAAAGTGAGGTTTTCCCCCTCTGGTTCCAATATGCAAGTTTACTAGTACAAAACACACTTTTTGTATATTTTAGTAGTTTTTAACAAAGTTAAACAACGCAGGTTTAAGTTAAAAAGAGAATCAATTAAAAGTTCTAATCTTTGTAGTCTATAGCATAAAAATCAATTCTTTCTCTCCTTTGGATTAGAAATGTTTTATTTATAGCATTTTGTTGCTGGGAGAAAGTAACCCTGCAAAATGTACTGACCTCTAGTCTCATGTCTTCCTCTAGCAGTTCTCATAGGTTTATTTGTTCTTTTGCCCCATCAAATATCTGCTTCCTCCTCCATAGGTCTGGCAACTCAGTCTGGCACCTCAGTCTGGCACCTCAGTCTTCCATATACAGACTTGTTATGCTGCAGAGGGCAGCATTGCCATTTCTAGTGTGCAGGTCCCATCTAGACCTGTCTAACACTAATACTGCTTCTAGCAAAACAGTACATGTTTAATAAGTAAAGTTTCAAATGTTGCTTCAATATTTGAATAAAAAATGCAATATTTGGTATGTCTCATACAGTAATATGCGGTAATGTGCAATGTGAGTATCTAATTGTAGTCTTTCGATCCACAATGAATATACAAATATTAAATTCCACTTTCCACAAGGGAATTGATCCAATATAATACAGAACAACACATGCACATCTGAAGGCACCAGTTTGTATGCAACAATCCAAATACATCTTAGGCGCTACTATAAAAAGGGGCTTTAACTAAAAAACTCAAGTTGTTAAATAAAACTACATAAACTAAGCTTCTTGTGAAGGCTGAAAATCATAACATAAAAACATCTGAGGTGTTTTTGGTGCAAATGATCGGTTCTGGTTGTTCGGCCATTCTTTTATGGGCTGGCAACTGCATGTGGGACCTGCAACCTTATTTCATCAAGACAAAAATCTAGTATTTGATCCTACTTATACTTGACGATTCTACAATGGTTTAAGTGTGAATGGTGCAAAAAAGAGGTGAAATCAAATCCCTTCTGCAAACAGGAAAAGGTCAGAGATGACGTGGGCACTGAGGCCCTGCCCCCGTGGTGACTATATTCTTAAGTGGATAAATTCTATTTGTAGCTTTTCTTGTTGTTTACACTCTGCACTCCAAACCCAAGAAACTAAATCAATATGGAGGCTTGGACAACCTCTGGTGTCACTACAGTAGTATTTTTGTGTCTCTGCTATACTGGACTGAAAAAGCAGGCATGATACAGTATAATGTTTAGACTTTTACACATTTATTACTGCCCCATATAGCACAGTTGGTAAGAGCTTGTACCAACTGAGCTATGGTCGTACCGCCAAGGTTGTGGGTTCAATTTCCCATGGGAAGCCAATGCTAAAATGTATAAACCCACCCCTGTAATCCAGTCTTAGGAGCGTCTTATAATGAGGTAAATGTACTGCAGTGCAGGGCTCTGATATTCGATTGCATGAACACTATTAGAATGCATGCATTCACAATACAGGTCTCTACTGAGTAAGCACGTCAACTGACCACCAGTAAACTCAGCGAGAGTCTGACTGATTCATTGAAGCACGTTTTAAACCCCAGTAGCCCTTTACATTCACAGAAATAGTAATGGCCTCAAACTTTCAGCTGCCTACTGGACCCTTTTCCAAACTAATAAAGGTGCAATTTATTTAGTTTGACCCTACAATGCTGAACGTAATTAATGTCCCTTTTCTCAGGTTGTGTTTAACAAACTCACTAATATAAGTAATGTAATAATGCCTCTCCTAAAAAGGGCTTTAATTGGGGAAAAAATAATGAAAATGAATATAATCAGTGCATATGAAATGCTTCTCTGATTTCATACCATATCATCATGTTGACACTACACTCATAGAAGTGGTACAGTACTTTTTAATGGCATCAGTCCAACTTGCTACAGCAGCTATTACTGTCCATCTTTACCTCAGTGTCACATACACCATTCTTTTACAGAGGTTGTAAATCCACTTTGTTTCCAACGATGATGTATTCTTAAAGGAAAATATGGTTCTGTGTTCCTCAAGGCTTAATTATTGTTTATAAATGGCGAAAAGCTTTTTTACTCAGTTTAAAAATGGTCTTTATACAGTTCTCCTTAGTCTTTCACCTGATGGGCACCTTTTCTGAATATTGTTAAACCTTTTATATGCTTCCCCTCAGGCCAGTGTCTGCACTAATGATATTTATTCTGAATACTTTGTTCTGGAACGTGGAACAAGGCAGGGCTGTCCTCTGTCCCCATTGCTTTTTGCCATTGAGCCCCTTTCAGTGGCATTACGGGCCTCAACCACTTCTCAGATTGTCTCCAGGGGGGGAATTGAACACAAGATCGTTATATGCGGATGACCTATTACTTTATGTCCATAACCCAGCTACCTCTTTACCGAGTATCCTCTCTATCTTGGAAAATGTTAGTTTGTTTTGGGGTACAAGCTTAACCTACAAAAGACTGAATGTTTTCCAATTAATCCAGCAGACTGCAACTTCAACATACCGACTTGCCCTTTCAGCTGAAGCACTCCGGCTTCAAGTACCTTGGAGTGAATGTGATTTGTAGTTACCAGTGTAATGAGAAGGAGATACTGGGAGAGCAGAGCCAACTAAAGCAGAGAGAGATGAAGAGAGGCATGACCTAGCCTCTAAATGGCACCATGGCGTGTTTGGGGCATGTAACCAGAGTAAAATTTTCTGAAGGTTGGCCGCCCATTAATAGTATAGAAAATTGGGAAGTGCAAGCCCTCCATTGAATTTACATCTCTAGAGTTGAGATCTACTGACCCTGGTCACCTTTTCACCCCAGATGAAGGAAGAAACTGCTTGACTGATTGCCTTAAAAAAGGACTTTGGCAAGAACAATGGTATAGAATTAAAAAGGTACATAAATTTAGGCAGACTGTTCATTTTCACCGCGTTGATCTTCCCTATCAATGATAGAGGTAGGTTACCCCACCTCCGAAAATCATCATTGTAGTTAGTAAAAAAGGTGCAAATACAATATGTATAATATATGTATAAGAAAAGATGTCCCTGGTACCCCTCAATCTAACATGTCTCAGTTCTCATCATCTATGCTACAACAGTCCACTTGCCAGTAATTCGGGAGTAAATCAGTCTTATTTCTCCCTTGTCACTGGGTGTCCTCTTGTTATGCTACTCTATTTCTGCTCATGTCTCTCTCACCCTCGCTCATTAAGTCACCAGGAACATACCTCTGTGATACCTGACTTGACAGCTCCTAGTCGCACCTTTCTGAAATTCATCATTCATCAAAATCTGCATGACTCCTGCTCTCACTGCCAGCACCCAGGTGTGTAGCCATGATTTCTGGGCCCCATGAAAGAAAACATGCATTGGCCCCACCAATATGATAAATTATACATTATTTAAATTCCAGTGCCGTCTCTATGGCACATCCCCTCTCAGGGCCCTCTGGAAAGTCATCACCTGTCACTTCTTTACAACATCACTGCCAGCCACTCACCTGGTTGCATTATTGTCTTTAGCTCTTAACACTCATCTATTAGTGATGGGTAAAACGAACCTTCATTGCTGTTCTTCTAGCAGCATGATATCATTCTGACAGCACTAACTTAGATTTGCTTTTTCAAAATAAAAGCCACATTGAAATTGAACACTTTGCAAGGCATTCCAACCATGGCCTTTATTTTGAAAAATTTAATTCTGAATGCTGCCAGCATATTTTGCTGCTAGAAGAACAGCAATGATGGTTTGTTTGCCCATCACTATCAACTATTTAACACTGCTTTTGGTTGGGTAGCTGTAAAAGCATAGTGTGGCACCTGTTGATGTTACAAATCTCTCTCTGCACTTTTGTTTACCACATTTTTCAAAAAGTATTTTCATTGACGTTTTGAGCATTTTCGCAGACTGGCAGCTTTACACAACCCATGCCTTGCTGATGAGTACATTGATGGCACCTATAGTTTATTGTGCTTTTATCTCTGCCCATAAATCTTGGCCAGGCTTGTCATTCAGGGTGACTATCGGAGGAAAAGATACTACTGTAGTCCAGTGATTAGATACCTTAAGTGTGTTGACCATTGATCCTCAATAATTCTTGTGTTTAGTGCAGTTCGTAGACTTGGTGACCATCTGGAATAATGAGATCCAGACTCTTACTCAGGTGTGCACGTAAAGCTCAGCATTTAGATTCTGCTATGGGAAGTTGCATACAGAGGACATACATTCAATACAGCAAAGAAATAGATTGAATGAGTGAAATTCATAAAAATGGTCTCATCATTTATAAGTATTTTTTTAAGCCAGCGACAGGAGGGCACCAATAAAATGTGCCAGGGTGTCAGAAAAATATTTTGGTACTGAAAGATATTCATAGGGTTCTTTAGGGACAAACATTAGGAGCGTGAAAATAGCCTGTAAAGAGTTGACTGGTTTACTATTGGAGTGCAAGGCTGTGGGGGAATTTGCCACACTGGCAGTGGAATACTGTGTGGGACACCAACAACCAAAGTAACTGGGAGGCTTGCCAAGAGCTAAGCTGTGGAGGAGGGAGAGTGATGAGGTTTGAGATGGACGTTGATTGTCCTCTGTGTAGAGCTTCATACGGTATAAGAAAACAGTATATAGCTCTGATATCATGTTGTAAATAAAATACTTTTCAAACTGAGATGGTTATGTTGCATTTTCTACTTTTGCCAATGAAATCTATGGGTGGTAAACTGTGATCAAGGGCTTGTGTGGAGTGTTAGTGCAAGTGGAGGTCACCCATCAATCATTTTACCACTATGTACAGTACAGGTCATGCTTGTAACTTGGCGTTAGGGTAAATTATGTATTTTGGGTTAATTGTATCCTTTTTTTGACAGAGAGGAAGTGGGAAACTTTAACACTTCAGGCCACCGATTTGGGTCAATGTATATTGATATTTAATTCTAATGCAATTCTGGACAAATTTGACAGAAGGCAGAATTGGAAATAATGTCCACGCTCTAACGATTCTTAAACATGTACTGTATGTTAGCGGACTTTCGTGACTTGTCTTCACTATTGCATGTGAAGGTGCATTTAAATTGTCACTGTTATAAATATCACATTGTCATTATAAAACCAGAAATGCAAAGATGATTATTCTGTTCCAAGTAAAAACAGCTGGAAACTATAGAATACTAATGACTGACTTTGTCAGCGAGAGGAGTGAGGCACAAACCACCACTAACTGCACTTCTTTTTATGGAGTTAGTGATTGTTGGCCTATGTACAGTACATCATATATGTCCACCCAGAAGTCAACCTCAAGAACAAGCTAGAAAACATGAGAATGATTGTACGAGTCATATTTAGAAACCACTCACCTCTACACACCCGTTAATGTTTCTCTAGTGGTTGGCTGCCTTGAAATTTCAAACATGTATTTCAAAAACCTTATAATTAGCAACTATATTTTATATTACTGTACTGTACAATAAACCAACATCCACAATCAGAACAATTTTGACGTTCTTTCACTGACAAGGAACTAAAATTATGTCATTATGCTGAGGATTTACAATAATAAATAAATGTTATATTTATTCTGTGGATCAAGTAAGAATATATTTTTTACACAAAATGTGTGTCAAGTCTAAGAGTCATATTGTAAACAGTAATTTGATAATTTCTTCTCAAAGCTACAACAGACATCTGACAAGCATACTGAAAGATGATAAGACATGATAAAGCATGATTACAACTTTATGCAGTAGCAGTTATAAAATTCTGCAACTAATCTATTAGACTTCTCTCCCTCATTGACTTCATTTAATCAAACAGAACCTCTGACATGAAAATACATAGATCCTAAGGTGGGCTCTTTAAAAAATGGTGTAACACTACTGTAGTGACCAGTTGGCGTGTTTGCCAGTGCACTCCTCTGCAACACTGCCCTGTGAATTTTGACAGCATTCTGATGCATGCCTGCTCTCGAGGGAGCAGTGCAGAACCCAACGAGGCCTTCAGCACCTCTCTCTGGTCGTTTTCCTGGAAGGTTTATCTAAGTCCAGCCCAATCGGTCACTCATCAGAATGGTGGTGATATTGTGGGTTTTGAGTTACGGCTCCCCACTACAGTACAGTGTTTACTGTGTTCCAGTTTTAGCTTACGCTGGCAATACATGCTAGCTTGCAGAAATGCTTTTGTTGTTGAAGGTCAATCGGGCTGTTTTACCTACTACAGTCTCCTACATGGAGTCAGTTTCTCTGACACACCTCAAGATCCAATTTGAAATCACTGGTATGTCTTTCTTTTTCTATGGTAACAAACAAGGTAGTCTAACAACAGCTTTTGGATTTAGTGAACACAGTACAGCACCTCAGATGAGCTTGCCCAGGTCCAACAGTAATCCCGTTAGTTCAAATGAGTTTCAGAAGGCCAATATTGTGAACATAAAACGTGTTTCTAAATGTCAAGCCTTACAAAAAAGCACCCCGCAGAGGGAAATGTGCACGAGGGTGACTGACAGAGAATTTTCAGCTGGGCTTGACCACATCTGTGGCAGGCATGGGGGAATTGCATCCAGGGAAGTCAGATTGAGATCAACACACAAAGTCACTCTTTGTTTGCACTACCTAGTGCAGAGCCAGCAGGTCTGAAGAGTTTTACATAAGGGCTTGCTCAGCTTTCATTCTTCACTGCCCCTGCCTGCAAAGGATATTGGCTTTCTAAGAGCATGTTTTTGACTTGTTGAAATGGAGTGCCTGAACACTCTGGAATGATGAACGTGTATTTAGTTGTAGAATGTATATCAAAGCTGTGTTTCAACCAGTAAATGCTGTCCAACAAACAATGGATGTAGACAGGAAAATATTACTCATTCAGAAAATGATACCAGTATTTGCTAGTACTTTAATTGTCATAGTACAAAACATCTCCTACAACATGAGGTAGTGCTTTATCAACAACATACTGTATTATAATGTGAACAAGAGCAATTAATTGAGAACTGATATTTAAGGTTTCCTTGAAACCTACAATAAAGCACATGATAAAGCATGTGATATGAATTATGAATTAACTGTTCGATCATGATTGACCACTGATAAAAACAATCTTCAAAAGGTACAAAAATAATGGATATTTTGGCTGTCTTACCATTTGGTTTGTGTTATGACAATGTGTGAAGCACTCCTGGCCAGCCAGGCTTAATCTATAAAATCTAAGAATAAAGGCTATACATAACTTTGTATTGCGATACATCAACATCAGTAATCAAAATGTATAAAATACACAAATATTCATACAAAATACAAAAAGGAAAATCACATTTAAATGATCATACTATTACTGATACAGATATCACATTGAAACAGATATGCAGGAGAGATTGCTTTTTTATATTTCATCTATTTACAACATGTTATATACATCCAATATACAGTTTAAGATTTTAATTTAAACAATGTTTGATCAAAGGCAAATGAACAGCCTTGAGAAGCTGAGCTGTAGCTTAGCAAGAGAAGAAACCCAGAAGCAAGTAATAGCTGGCTGTGAAATGACTGGGAGTTTAATGACAAAGGCTCTTTTTCATTGCCTGTGTCCTCGCAATGTGTTATCAAATGACAGCAAATACTCTGAATGCTTTGCCACCTGAGGGATTCTGTAGGCTGGCGGAAAGAATAAACACCTGTATTAGTTTAGATTCAGCTACGAACAGTTTGGACAAGGCAAGTTATATGACACCAATACTAGCAATATTGGTTTAAGCTACGCAAGGAATAATACACTGATATCTTTATCACCATACGGGATTTAGCAAAGAAAGAAGATAACAGAGAGCTGACCAAGAAAACGACTAGATCTTAGCCACAACTCAACCTACAATTGGCCTGCATTCCCTTTTCTAAATCCCTTACCTTTCTGAAGAGATTGTGTTCTGATGGCTACCGGTGTACTCTCTCCTCTTGTCCACTGGCTGTACATCCAGATACCCTCCTGAGTGGTTCTGAATGACACCAGCATGGATGGCTGCTCTACATATGCTGGATTTCTAGAGAGAAATAAGGTAAGTTAGCGAGACAAATAGTTCCGTTCTAGGAGAGCAAATTGCATTTGTGAGTCTTTGTCTGAAATCAACTTACATCAAAATAATATTGAGTTCCAATGACTCTGGCTCGGGTTTCATGCAGACAATTGCGCGGGCAATACAGCCTGGTGAAGAAAAAGTAAATTAACACAATATCCATTCAAACCAATCAATGCTAAAGAAGGAGCAAACAAAGTTGTGTTTATTAGAAATTGATTTGACTCTTTACCTGGGACAGTGCCGTACGGGTGTTTTGAAGGGACAGAACTGTGCCACGGTAGTCTCACACGTTACTGCTTTTACTAAGAAGCATAAAAGCCAGAAAGCCATTGAAATAATCCATGCATTATTGAAACATTGGTGATATTGAATCAAACGTACCTGGTACAGAAAACACTTTGAAGGCGTTTGCACTCCTGTTCATTCTGTAAATATAAATGCACATTTGAAATTTCAGTTTGGGCTATATGATAAACAACACATTAGATGGAATCACACAGGACATTGAAGGTAGTTTACTACATAGAGGATAAGCACACAGCCTGAGTCAAATTGGAACTCACCCTAGAGACTGAATTCCATTTTTGTATGACTTTGAGAAATGTGGTTTTCTTCCTTGTCTCGTAATATCCAGCCAGCCACCATCATTGTCAATTATTCCGGCATGTAAACCAGCTCCACATACACTTGATTGCTAAAAACAAATGTCTCACAACTTTACATTTTACAGTTTATTTTAGGCTTTCCTTAACTATTTGAATTCTATACGTAGAATACCTTAGCAATATTATTGCAGTTGCATGATCAAATGATATCTAGTATCCCATAATTTAGTTACATAAAAAGAAGTGCAAATTGTTTTTGTACCATATCATAATACCCAGACCCAATGACTTTTCCTGGGCTGGACAAGCATCCAGGAGGACACTCGTACCTGTGGAAACGAAGAAGAAATATGTTTGGACCCATTTACAGAATGAGTGAGACTGGAGGGGAAAAAACCCATCCAACTTCTATTAAAAGTGGTTCCTGCGCAACTTAGTCCTACCTATTACAAGTGGTTCCTTTACATCGGTCACGCAACTTGGTTTCACAGTCCATTTGTTGACCTTTCAAAACAAATAATTTCTCTAAGACACGTCAATGAAAGCAGAATATTCTGGAACGGTCATTGTGTATATTCACATCGTGTAGCGGAGTATGTGATGCTTACACATCTGGACTGTGCTGACCACCTCATTCCTCTCGACGTTGTCACTGGATAGCGCTGTTAAAGGTTGTGTTCTGGAACGCGGCTCAGGCTGTGGCTCTGGCTCAATGTAATTGGTCTCCTCAAGTTCAGGGGCAGGTCGTCTCTCTACTCCGTTCTCTGAGGAGCACAAACTGCATTAGGTTACAAATTGTTTGTGAAGTACGAAAAAGTGTTTGCGCAACACGTCTTGTGAAGTCAGCCTACCCGCATAGCAGAGATTGTCCTTACAGCCTCCGCCGTAACTGGGAGGACAGGCAGAGCATGGCCTGCCATGTTTGTATGGGGCATGCCCCCACCAGTTACCCCTGCACAAAAACGACATCATAAAACACATTGAAATGTTTGACCTACTCTGCCTCGCAAAACCCTTTTTTTCTGAAAAGACATTAAACACATTGTAATTCACTTACGGCGGTGAGTAGTTGCAAACCAAGTACACAGCTTTGGTCCAAATCATTCCCCACACGTTCATGTTGTAGCAGACATTTATAGCACATCCAATACGGCTGCTCGTTGCCCAAACCATCTGCAATGACCAAAACATTAGTTCACCAATTGTTCCTCTCAGATGTTTCTTCCCTTACGTTAGCTGTAGTCATGTTGTCCAAGGGAACTCTTACCTGTGTGTAGTGAGTGCAGACGGGTCCAGAACACCGAAAGGGGCAGTGCGGGTTACACTCCTGGGGGTACGGATAGCTGTAGTCCCTAACCTCATCATACCAGGCTTGAACGTGGAACGTCGGTGGTCTGTCTCTGAAATGAGAGATAAACAAACATACTGGACACAACCCTTGAGAAAATCAGTACTCAAAGTACCCTAGTGTTGAATCCCACATGGCCTTGTGAATTTACGACTCTGACTGTCATTTAGCCTGTCAAAGAGTATCTTTATCATGTTAGCAAATGGATATGCAGTACTATTCTTTAATGGAATAATGATTATAATCACACCTGTCATATCTACTGATACTGACCTTCCCCAGTGTGCCCCCAGGTTCTGTCCAATCTGGGTCAGCATGTGTTGCGGACCGTGCTCCCAAAGGCAGGAATGAGCCCAGTGCTCCGAACTTCTCTCCAGCTCCGCGTCCCAAACCTTTCAAAGGCAAAAGTCATAGATTTTTTCTTGAAAACGAAACACATACCTGCAGGCACATCAGTTTTGCCTAGTATATTTTGGCATGCTTATGCTAAATTTGACAGAGAAGCAGGGAACGGTTATGAACAGTCTTCGCTGATATTGCGGAGTGCTGGATTTGAACCCATGCAGCAGAAGTATTTGTGCACTGGAGGCAGCTCCTTAAACCGCTGGACCACCCTAGGCCACAAAGAAAGACTGTAAATGCTAACCCAAACATTGTTCTTGTGTTTGGGGGCCTGATGCCACTTGTAGTCCTTCTGACCGCTTTGTTTACATTTTGCACTAAACTGCCCCAATCACGATACAGATCTAACAGTGGGGTCAATTGACGTTAAAAGCACTAAACTATTTGTGCACCACTTGTTATTGACAAAGAGCTATATAGATATTACTTGAGGAATTTCCGTCAAATCATCCATTAGAATAATAAGTACACTGGTTTTCTGCTGTTTAACTGCCCTAACACCCATCAATGGAAATGTGCCATGCGCTACCCTGTGCGTTGTAATGTCTTCCATGTGTAGTACTTTACTTTTTTATTATTATTATTTATTTATTTAACCAGGTAAGTTGACTGAGAAAGGGCTGTCATTTGCAGCAACGACCTGGGTAGAGCACACCAGAAGACAAATAATGTATAAAATGATATTACAGACGGCTGCATTATACACAGTTTTGGGACAATGAGGTGGGCTTGAGAGCTGTTGATTTGCCTATTTGCAACGGACATGCAGCACCATAAACCTGCAATATGGATTCCTATTTATAAAAATATGAATCTAAATTGCATTACAGTACATTTAAAATGATTTGCATTCTTCCAAGGGTTTTGTGTAACATTACATTTGAAGACCCCACCAACCCCCCTTTTGGACACAGTCCCATAGTATACATTGCTTCCAGGATTCATCCACAGAAACCTATATTAGAACAACCATTCTTCAAAAGAGGATGCTCAACTGTTAAAAGTGCGAGTCAACACAGGACTTTGTTGCCAAATGAAATACAAATGGTATATAAATATAGCCTAATATTTGAAGATGTGAGTTTAAACCGTTGAGGCAGAGTGCACAATATCTGGCTGCTTGAGCCCTGGCTGCTGGCCAAGGCTTGAGGTTTGGCAGGGCCGGTAACACACTGGCTTTACAGCCGGGCTGTCGGTCAGGCTTGTTTTTAGGTTTTGATCTATCTGAACACTCTGTGCTCCCAGAGCTTGGTGTGAAACCTCTGACTTGGCCCTGACTTTGCAGATGGGTTCTGCTAAACGCCACTGGCAGTGGAATGGGTTTGAAGATGTCCCAAACAATCGAGCTTACTGTATATGCCTCGAGTCCTTCCGCAAGTATCACACTTTAGCAAAGGTTATATTCTAGATATACCATGTGTGTGAGGCAGAAACAGTAGTTCCTCTTCAGCTTTCTTACCATATATTCCATATTGGAAGCTTGGGGATACACTTGACCTCTCAGCTTGTTGTGCAAATCAAGGATGAGGTGCATGTCTCCATCAGTGATGGCTCTCTTCCCGCGATGCTTGGACGTCCACCACTCATCGTCTTTGTCCGTGTACTTGTCCAGTATGGCCTCAAGATGAGTCGAATTAGGAATCACCATAGACATTACCATTTGGGCAAAGCATAGCATGCCAAATGCTCTAAGACAGTCCTGAGGTACACAATTCATGATGGGGATCAGCCACTCAGGCTTCAGTGGTTAACTCCAGTCAAGCTGGCTAAACAAAAACAAAAATTAAATGTAGTGGTTGGTCAAGAAATCATAGATCATTCCATTCAACATTATTGATGATCGATTTTACATACATTTCAATGTGGGTACTGCCCTGATGCAACCATAGGGGGCGGCAGAGAGGTTACTGGTTAGAGTGTTAGCCGTTAGAATAAGTTGCTGGTTCGAATCCCAAAGCAGATTGGGTAATCAAAGTGTTGTTCATTTAAACCCAACTTGCAATAAAAATGAATAAGTGTCCGTTAACTAAACTTTTTGTTGAATATTACACGATTGTCATACATTAGAAATGTAGGCTAAAACATATATGTATTTCATTTTTTATTACTTGCAGTACGGTAACTGAGCAGTTTACACAAATTCTCAAAATTAAACTGTTATAAACAAAAAGTCATGGGCATTCATAGCAGCCCATTCGTGAATTTAATGTCGAATAAGCACATTTACCTTTTCACCATAAACCTGCTGTTCAATGTGATCAACTCAGTATCCACAGGAGAAAATGTCCAACTCCGAAAGGTTTATTGTGAAGCAGAAGGCTGAACATAGATCTATGATATAGGCTATTTATACACCCTAAGATTTATCATATCTCAAAACATGCACAGACGTTATTTTTTAATGAACAAAAAAATATGTTCGGGTAAAATATATTTCCACCTTTGAATGGAGCGCGTTAGACTACCTGTAGCTTTAAAGTAAGATCGCCCTGCGTTTTTATGCCAAATGTAGATTTAGCGATGCGTATTAACGGCAGATCCCGCCTCCTGGCATCCTCGTGTTCCCAGGTTAGGCTGTTTAAAATCTCTGACATCCCACTCCTGACAACTCCAACTCATTCATTGAATCAAGTATTTATTCGTCTAGTCAGATTTCATTATGTATTTTATAGTTTGAGAATTTTTTAAATCACATTTGTTGTCATTTTAATTAAAATAGTGTTATTAGCCGAAACTCACTAATCACTCCATCATGCGCAAATTGCAGGATTTCCAACTCCCCGTTCTGATCATCAGATTTTCAGAACCTTCGTCTTTACTTCAAATCCTTTACAACGCGTCTAGAAGAATCAATCCGCATGACTGAAAAATTACAACTCAGGTGGAAATGAAGACCTTGCCCGGTTAAAACAGCTGTTATGTTGCCGTGCCAGTTTATTTTCGGGTGACTGCATTGATGGGGTACATTTGTACAAGCAGGACCTTGGTTAACACCACTGACAACTCAAAGTTGCTTAGGAAAATGTAAATCCATGCTTCTGCTCCTGACTGTTTTTCAGAGAGACAGAATCCATCCTAGGGGTTGAGTTCTGAGTTATGCAGCACTACAAGTCAGTAGGAGCCTAACAGGTCCAAAAGATAATTTGGCTAATTGCTGTGCATAAATCAAATTACCTATTGTGATGATGAGCTTTGCATTTTTTTTCTTCATATTTCATAGTGTAAAGAAAATTTCCTAGAATTGTTTTCCCCATTCATTTAATTCCTTATCTTAAAATTATTCATTTCAATGCAAAACAACCAGTCTTCACATAGGGATATTGTTGACTATTCACAAGGGAATATTCCACTGGAAGCTGCGTTTACTTTGTGAGGTTCGCCCTCTGGTGTTCTCACTTAAAACAGGAACTGCTAAAATTTCTGCTGATGCCTTAAGACTTCATTTTTTACCCAGAAGGAAAATATCTTTCTAAAGATCTGTCCACAAGAGGTTAGGCCTTTCCAAATGCACTCTCTCTGGCAAGACATAGAGTCCATGATTCCTAGATACACTCAGTTACAGTTTAAATATTATGTAATATGTACCATTGTAACAGTATTCACAGCAGTTCACTTTTTCCACATTTTGTTATTGTTACACCTTTTCAGAGATTCATTATTTCCCTCAAAATTCTACAAACAGTACCCCATACTGACATTGCGGAAGAAGTATTGAAATCTTTGCAAATTTATAAAAAATAAAAACAAAAAAAGCACATGTACATAAGTATTCACAGCCTCTGCTCAATACTTTGTTGAAGCACCGTTGGCAGCAATAACAGCCTCAAGTCTGTTTGACTATGATGCTACAAGCTTGGCACACCTATTTTTGGGCAGTGTCTCCCATTCTTCTTTGCAGGACCTCTCTAGCTCCATCAGGTTGGATGGGGAGCGTCGGTAAACAGCCATTTTCAGATCTCTCCAGAGATTATCAATCGGGTTCAAGCCTTGGTTCTGACTGGGCCACTCAAGGACATTCACAGAGTTGTTCTGTAGCCAGTCCTTTGTTATCTTGGCTGTGTGACTAGTCTCCCAGTTCCTGCCGCTGAAAAACATGCCCACAGCATGATGCTGCCACCACCATGCTTCACTTTAGGGATGGTATTGTCCAGGTGATGAGCGGTGCATGGTTTCCTCCAGACATGACACTTTCCATTCAGGCGATATAGTTCAGTCTTTGTTTCATCAGACCAGAGAATTTTGTTTCTCATTGTCTGAGAGTCCTTCAGGTGCCTTTTGGCACACTCCAGGTGGGCTCTCATGTGCCTTTTACTGAAGAGTGGCTTCCGTCTGGCCACTCTACCATACAGGCCTGATTGGTGGAGTGCTGCAGAGATGGTTGTTATTCTGGAATGTTCTCCTCTCTCCACAGAGAAATGGTGGAGCTCTGTCAGAGTGACAGAGGTTTTTATACAGTGATCGGGTTCGTAGTCCCCTCCCTGACTAAGGCCCTTCTCCCCCGATCACTCAGTTTTGGCGGGGCAGCCAGCTCTATGAAGACTCCCGGTGGTTTCAAACTTTTTCCATTTACAGATGATGGAGGCTACTGTGCTCATTGGGACCTTCAGTAATGCAGATATTTTTCTGTTCCCTTCCCCAAATCTGTGCCTCGATTCAATCCTGTCTTGGAGGCCTACAGACAATTCATTGGACTTTATGGCTTGGTTTGTGCTCCTTACATAGACAGGCGTTTGCCTTTCCAAATCATGTCCAATCAACTGAATTTACCACAGATAAACTCCAATCAGGTTGTGGAAGCATCAAGAATGATCAGTGGAAAGAGGATGCACCTGAGCTCAATTTTGAGTGTCATGGCAAAGGCTGTGAATACTTATGTACATGTGCTTTTCCTCATTTTTTATTTTTAATCAAATAAAATATTTTAATAAAATAGGGTGTAACGTAACAAAATGTGGAAAAAGTGAAGTGCTGTGAATACTTTCCCGATGCAATGTAAAAATGAACTATATTCAATGGTGTAAAAAAAGTGAAATACATAATAATATTCAGGAAAATGTCAGATTTACTTACAAATATACCTAAGACATTTGTTAAAAATGTAATATCACTGTATCGGATATAACATTCTGTTAGCTGGATTCTATTGATCCCATAGAAAGTTAATAAGAGGATACTGTTACCCCTGCTTTAGTGGAGGTCTGATAGTCAATCAATTATAACCAACAAAAACATGATGTCTGATCAATACATTTGACCATCAATGTGATACAACAACTAACCAAAATATGCGGACACTCCTACTTTTTTTGGAGGGGGGATAATGGTCTGGGTCTGTTTTTCAGAATTTGGACCAGGCCCCTTCCAGTGAAGGGTCAACTTAATGCTTCAGGATAAAAACACATTTTAGACAATTGGGCTATCTGGTCCAACAACAGTGCCTGAACTAAAAAATGCTCTTTTGGCTGAATGGGCACAAATTCCCAAAGACACTTTAAAATCTTGTGGAAAGCCTTCCCAGAAAAATGGGCAACTCCATATTAATGACCATGATTTTGGAATGGGATATCCAACAAGCTCATATGGGTGTGATGTTCAGGTGTCCATATACGTCTGGCTATATAGTGTATAAGACAACAATAAGTTGTATTCTACATCTTAATCTACATCTTACATCTTAATTATTAAAAGAAAATACAGTCTCCAGATCAATATGTAGTGTATTTTATGTAATTGTATTAAAAGACTACAATGTAAAATGTAAAATAAAGGTGAAGAAAAAAACACCAGAAGTAACTGAAAATGATATTTGCTCATTGGTTCCAACAGCAGATATGCTAATAATGCTTTTACTTGAACCAGTACATGTAGTTCGATATTATGGTAGGGAAACATTGGTTGTTACTACAGGAGCCTCCATAGGTTGGTGGACATGATGAACATGGAGTACCAACTCTGTAGGGAGGTTCACCTATCCAGTTGCCCCTGGATAATAAAGAGAGAAAAACACTGTTATAGAGTAGTTAAAAGAAAACCAAAATACAATTATAATATCAATTTCCAAATTCAAATCATTATATTTCAGGTATAAATAAATGTGATGTATCGCATCCATATACAGTAGTTGTGATGGTATCCTGTTGACATTGGTTTATGTGAGACAGCCAGGGTGACAATGTGAGATAGCCAGGGTGATAATTTAGCACTGAGACAGCATGGAGCTTGTTGGGGTAATAACCTGGACTCACTTTGGGGAGTAATTGCAGACCAGGTATGTAGCCTGCCTCCACATGGTGCCCCAGACAACCATGTTATAACATGTTTGAACTGCACATCCAACTCTGTTTGTTGTGGCCCACACCATCTGAAAAACAGGCCAGGAACAGAGGCATTTGCGTTTAAAAATACATTCTTGAAAAATAATAAAGTCCAGCCACACTAATAATATTCAACACTATTAATGTAATGCATCTCCTTTAAACAATCAATATATCGTCATCAGGGCTTTCGTAAGGTTATAATTAAGTGTGATGGCTGAGGAAACAGGACGTCGTTGGCAGGCTACACTACCTGTGTGTAATGTGTACACATGGGTCCGAAACATCTCATAGGACACATAGGGTTGCAGTCACGAGGATATGGAAACCTATAATCATTGACTTCATTATACCATGGTTCGACCAGCTGCAGAATAGAGCGGTATCTAGAAGAAATATACACCAATCAGCCATAACATTATGACTACTGTAGAAGATGGTTAAAGATGCTCATATAGAATTTCATTCCTCAACACCACCATCTTAATATTGTGTAGGTCCCCCTTTTGCTGCCAAAACAGCCCTGGCCCATTGAGGCATGAACTTCACTAGACCCATGAAGGTGTGCTGTGGTATCTGGCACCAAGATGTTAGAAGAAAATCCTTTAATTCCTGTAGGTTGCGAGGTGGGGCCTCCATGGATCAGACTTGTTCGTCCAGCACATCCCACAGATGCTCAATTGGATTGATCTCTGGGGAATTTGGAGGCCAAGACAACACCCGCTGTTGTGTGCCTCCGACCATTCCTAAACCATTTTGGCTTTGTGGCAGGGCCACGTTAATCTGCTGAGAGGCCAATGCCATCAGGGAATACTGTTGCCATGAAAGGGTGTATATGGTCTGCAACAATGCTTCGGTAGGTGGCACATGTCAAACTAATATCCACATGAATGGCAGAAGTTTTCCCAGCAGAACATTGCACAACGCATCACACAGCCTCTGCCGGCTTGCTTCCTTCCCATCCTGGTGCCATGTGTTCACCAGGTAACCAGCCATCCACGTGCTGTAAAAGAAAATGTGATTCATCAGACAAGGCCACCTTCTTCCATTGCTCTGTGGTCCAGTTCTGATGCTCACGTGCCGATTGTAGGTACTTTTGGCAGTGGACAGGGGCCAGCATGGGCGCCCTGACTGGTCTGTGGCTACGCAGCCCCATACGCAACAAACTGCGAAGCACTGTATTTTGCACCGTTAATTGCATCTTTTTCAGCAATTTGAGCTACAGTAGCTCATCTGTTGGATCGGACCTCACAGACCAGCCTTAGCTTCCCATGTGCGTCAATGACACTTGGCTACCCATGACCCTGTCGCCGGTTCACCGCTTTTCCTTGCTTGGACGACTTTTGAAAGGTACTGACCACTGCAGACCGGGAACACCACACAAGAGCTGCAGTTTTAAAGATGCTCTGACCCAGTCGTCTAGCCACCACAATTTGGCCGCTTTGAAAGTCACTCAACTCCGTACTTTTGACAATTTTTCCTGGTTCTAACAAATCAACTTTGATGTTAACAAACAAAGAAGCATGGTTCCTATTTCACGAGGTCAGTAATGCATATGGCTCTACTCAAACATTACACTTCTCTTAATAAATTGACAGAAACTGAATTAATACTGTACATTCATAATGCATGATGAATTTCAGACTGTTAATACCCTCCTGTTCTGACAGACAGGTTCTGTCCCTGGTATCTCAGGACAAATGGAGGTCCATGTTCCCAGAGACAGGTGGCTGCCCAGGCCTCAGCAGATCTAGCGAGGCCTTCATCCCACACCTGTATGTAGGGTTACATTTACATGCTTTCATTTGGATTGCGCCTAGAAATGAACAAAAACATTTCTGTAACAACCCATCTGTTCATTGTAATAAAATAATTAAACTATAATAGCTTCCTACCTAAATGTAAGGATTATTCTGTTGTAGGATATTTAGATTTGATGCAACGACTTACAGTGCAATATGATCTCATACAGTTGTGCTCAAACGTTTGCACACCCTTGGGCAAAATTGTGATATTTCGGCATTGATTTTGACAATATGACTGTTCATGCAAAAAATCTGACTGTAATGTAAGGATAGTGATCAGATGAGGACATTCATTATCACATAGTTGTTTGGCTCCTTTGTAAATCATATTGATAATAGAAGTCACCCAAATGGCCATGATCAAATGTTTACATACCCTTGAATAATTGGCCTTGTTACAGACACACAAGGTGATACACAGGTTAAAATGGCAATTAAATGTTAATATCCCACACCAGTGGCATTTTTTCAATTGCAATTATTGTCTGTGTATAAATAGTAAATGAGTTTGTTAGCTCTTACGTGGATGCACTGAGAAGGCTAGATACTGAACCATTGGGAGCAGAGTGAACTGTCAAAAGACCTGTGTAATAAGATACTGGAACTGTACTTTCCATAAAGTTGGAAAAGGATATAAAAAGGTATCCAAAACCTTGTAAATGTAATTCAGTACTGTTCAATCAAGATTTGGAAATCTCTTGATGCCAAACCAAGGTCAGGTAGACCTGGAAAGATTTCAGCCAAAACTGCCACAAAAATTGTTTGGGATACAAAGAAAAACCCACAGGTAACCTCGGGAGACACAAGCTGCTGTGGAAAAAGACGGTGTGGTGGTTTCATGGAGCACAATATGATGATACTTGCATGGTCAAGTTGCCAGAAAGAAGCCTTTACTGCACCAGTGCCACAAAAACCCTGGTTACAATATGCCCGACAACACCTTGACAAACCTCACAGCATCTGGCACAATGGGTGCCGAAACCAAAATAGACCTGAATGGTCACAACCATAAGCCCTATGTTTGGAGAGGGGTCAACAAGGCCTATAGTGAAAAGAATGCCATCCCCACTGGTGAAGCATGGTGGTGGCTCAGTGATGTTTTGGGGGTGTTTGAGCTCTAAAAGCACGAGGAACCATGTGAAAATTGATGTCAAGATGAATGCAGCATGTTATCGGACAATACCTGCAGACAATTTGCATTCTTCTGCACAAAAAGCTGTTCATGGGATGCTCTTTTTAACACGACAATGTCCCTAAGCACAAGGGCAAGTTGACCCTCTAGTGGTTACAGCAGAAAAAGCTGAAGGTTCTGGAGTGGCCATCACAGTCTCCTGACCTTGATATCATCAAGCCACTCTGTGGAATCTCAAATGTGTGGTTCATGCAAGACAACCAAAGACGTTGCATGACCTGGAGGAATTTTGCCAAGAGAAATTGGCAGCTATACCACCGGCAAGAATTCAGAGCCTCATAGACAACTATCACAAATGACTGCAAGCTGTCATTGACGCTAAAGCGGGCACTCTATTGAGAACTGAGGGTATGCAGACTTTTGAACAGGGGTCATTTCATTATTTTCTTTGTTGCCATGTTTTGTTTGTATGATTGTTCATTATGTTATGACCTACAGTTGATTACGAAACCCATGCGAAATAAAAAAACCAATTGTTTTTGCTTGCTCACTCATGTTTTCTTTAAAAATGGTCCAGGGGTATACAAACGTTTGAGCACAACTCTAGTTGCTGTCACTGTGTAAACTACAGTGTTCTTATGAATACATTTTTAATCAAGTTTGTACTTGGCTGACTATTTTTGTATTCCACTTTGAAACAATGGTTGTCCTGAAAAGAAAAGCATATCATGGTCACACAGTTAAAAATTCTGATCTAAAGCAGGGTAAACATACTGAGAGCACAGATTTTGAGCTGTTTCACTCTTGAATACAAAAAGATTATTCAAGTGACTGCATCGCCCCCAAGGGGCCAAACCTCTGAGATCCATATGAATTTGTTAAAGCTGAAGTGCCTGACTTTTGTCTCCCCCTTCTGAGTTTATGATGCTGTGGATCGCTTTCGTTTTTAGACGGTAACCCTTCGCCTGGACGCAGTTACTTTATCATTGACATGACTTAAAACGCATCACTACTGGTGTAGTCCCGCGTGGCCAGAATGCTAGGTGTTTTTTGCACATTCGGAAATAGGGAAAAAAAATTCTAGTGAGTGTTCTCAGACAAACAACTTTTACAATCAATCATAAGTTTGGGTAAGAGGGGTGTAAACTTTGGCAGGAATTTATTGTTGTTTTTTTGTTTATTGCTTGGTACAAAATCCTACAATTAATAGTACATATACAATTTTACAGAATTTACAAACTCCAGTTTTTTACGCTCAGTTATTTACGAAGCAGTAGCAGAAAGGCAGTGACGTTCTTTCCCTTTTCTTGTTACAATTTTGGTCCCTCCCTTGTGCTCAAACATCACGCGATGTTGTCCAGACATCTATCCTGTAGCCATTCAAAGATTGTGGAAGTACCGTCTGGTTTGCGAGACTACTACTGGTGCCCCAGGGTGGGAAAGTCGCCACAGACATCAGATTTAAAATCTCTCTATACTGCCAAATACAGAGAGATTGACTTGGCAGCGATTGGCTTATTTAGCATTGTGTGAACTGGTTTGGCAAAACGTTCCGCACTCTAGCTTTATTTATTTGGCTAACTGATCTAGTGTAGTGCCCTTATTATTCCAGTGAGAGGAGCTATAGACCAAGTCACAAAGTATGAGGTACTACTTAGGGACTTTGTTATTTATTAGGGAAGGGGACTGACTGGTCAATCTCTGGGTTAAAAAAAACATACACCACCTTCCCCAATCTAAAAAACATTTCTAGGCTCTTTTTTATTTAACAAAGGTTGCAACACCCTCCCCATCTGAATATTAGACCACAGTAAAAACTTTAACATATGCCTACCTCATGAAAATGATGTCAATGTGTTACTGCTAAACAAATAGCTTACACTACTGACAGTCTGGCTGCTCACAAATGGCGCAAACCAGAGATACTCTGCATTCGTCTTAGATGGGCTACCTGCACCAATCCCTAACTGATTGATTACAGTGGCTAAGTACATCTAGATATATCCAGCCTGTCCACTGGGAATCTCTTAGCACTTGGAGGGGAGAAAAGTCAGCTAGCAAGAAAGGTGAGTGACTTTACAATCTATGTTATGTGCCTTAATGTTTGCTTATTTTGTATGTGTGTTGCTTTATTATCTACAGCTGCATGTTTCTGATTGGACACTGTTTTCCTGCAGGTCATTGCCATTCAAGTCCTGGCCAATAAGCAGTCTCCTTCTCCAAAATACACTGCTCAAAACAAGGAACACCACTCAAATCACACATCGGGTAACCATGTGTGGATAATCGGGATAACCAAAACATATTAAAGATCAGAATCTTTACTGTACATTGTGTAATTAGTTGAAAACAAAATGACGTAACAACAACGGTCAGTCGAAACCAAAATCACCAACCAATTGTGGGCTGGATTCAAACTCCAAAGTAAACAACTGAAATCAGACTGTTCTAAGTTACATGAATTTCATCACAGCAACTCATAATGTGACGCAGCAGTGTGTATGGCCCCCCACGTAAGCTTATGATGGGTCTGAGGATACCCTAAAAGCAGACAGGGTACCATTGGCTAGTACGTAGAGGTCTGTGCGACCCTACAAGAATAAGCCTCCCTAGTCCATCACTGACCCACTGCCTAACCTGTCACACCCTTGCCCAGCAGATGGCAGGGGTGGACATGGACTAAGAGATGGACTCTTTATATATATATATAATGTCTGTTTCAGTTTAGCATTTATTTGGGTGCCTTTGTGTTTTACTATTGCCAGTGCTTAGGTACTGTTGGTTATGTTTGAATGTAATATTTGTATGTAGATATGGTATGGGCTGTGTAGTGCCTTCCTCTCTTCCACCTGGTACTGATGGGGACTGATTGCGCCTAATTGCAGAGTATGTCCAGCTGGTGAGTCAGGCCCTATATCAGTCCAGGTTGTAGGAGAGGAGGGTGCGGTTCATAACGATATTGTCACTGTGGGAGAAGGCTGTCCGGGAACTTCTACAGGAATTACTGTTGTGAAAAGTGCGTCGCCGATGTCACTGTATATATATATATATATATATATATATATATATATATATATATATATATATGCTAATTGTTTGTTGTTAAACGCAAGTATTACCTATCCTGAAGTTTTGCCAGTCACTCGAGTTATGTTTTAAGGGAGTGTGCGTATTGCCAGGAGTGATAACATTGCATATTTAGTATTCAGCGTTCTGTGCCGCTGTGGAGAGCACATTGACTATAGTTAAGGCATACACGACTAGGTCATACCCTGCAACCTCTGGGATTGTTTTCCGGATCCTTCTAAATAAAACCTCTACATCTGCCAGCCTGTGTCCTCCTCTCTCCTTTCACCACATCAAGCTGTGACATAACCAGTCATGCTGGGTGATGTTGCAGGCAGCATAACATTCCCCACAGCGTCTCCAGACTCTTTCAAATCTGTCATGTGCTCAGTGTGAACCTGCTCTCATCTGTGAAGAGAACAAGGCACCATGGTAGACCTGCCAATTCTGGTGTTCTCTGGTGAATGCCAATCGAGCTGCATGGTGCTGGGCTGTGAGGACAGGTCCCACTAGAGGATGTTGTGTCCTCATGCCACCCTCATGGAGTCTGTTTATGACAGTTTGGTCAGAAACATGCACACTAGTAACCTGTTGGAGGTAATTTTGTAGGGCTCTGGCAGTGCTTCTCCTGTTCCTCCTCACACAAAAGAGCAGATACCGGTCCTGCTGCTGGGTTGATGCTCTTCTACGGCCCTGTCCAGGTGTCTGTGTAACGGCTCATCTCCAGGAATCTCCTCCATGTTCTTGAGACGGTACTGGGAGACACATTATACGTTGAACAGCAGATACAGTGCATCCGGAAAGTATTCACAGTGCTTCACTTTTTCAACATATTGTTATGTTACACTCTTATTCTGAAATGGATTAAATTCATTATCTCCCTCAAAATTCTACAAACAATACCCCATAATGACAATGTGAAGGAAGTGTGTTTGAAATCTTAGCAAATTTATTTAAAATAAAAAACAAAAAATTACATCTATAAAAGTATTCACTGCCTTTGCCATGACACTGAAAATTGAGCTCAGGTGCATCCTGTTTCCAATGATCATCCTTGAGATGTTTCCACAACCTGATTGGAGTCCACCGTTGGTAAATTCATTTGATTGGACATTTCCAAGGAATTGTCTGTAGACCTCTGAGACAGGATTGTATGTATGCACAGATCAAGGGAAGGGTACAGAAAATTATCTGCAGCATTGAAGATCCCAATGAGCACAGTGGCCTCCATCATCAGTAAATGGAAGAAGATTGGAACCACCAGGACTCTTCCAAGAGCTGGCCGCCTGGCCAAACTGAGTGTTCGGGGGAGACGGGCCTTAGTCAGGGAGGTGACCAAGAACACGATGGTCACTCTGACAGAGCTTCAGTGTTTCTCTGTGGAGAGAGGAGAAACTTCCAGAAGAACAACCATCTCTGCAGCATTCCACCGATCAGGCCTGTATCGTAGAGTGGCCAGACGGAAGCCACTGCTCAGTAAAAGGCACATGAGAGCCTGACTGGAATTTACCAAAAGTCATCTGAAGGACTTCCAGACCAGAGAAACAAAACTCTCTGGTCTGATGAAACAAATATTGAACTCTATGGAACCATGCACTGCTCATCACCTGGCCAATACCATCCCTACAGTGAAGCATTGTGGTGGCAGCATCATGCAGTAGACATGTTTTTCAACGGCAGGAACTGGGAGACTAGTCAGGATTGAGGGAAAGATGAATGCCAGCATTGTACAGAGACATCCTTGCTGAAAACCTGCTCCAGAGCGCTCTGGACCTCAGACTGGGTCTAAGGTTAATTTTCCAAAAGGCCAATGACCCTAAGCACACAGCCAAGATAACAAAGGAGTGGCTATAGGACAACTCTGTGAATGTCCTTGAGTGGCCCAGCCAGAGCCCAGACTTTAATCCGATTGAACATCTCTGGACAGATCTGATAATGGCTGTGCACCAATGCTCCCCATCCTACCTGATGGAGCTTAAGAGGTCCTGAAAAGAAGAATGGTGAAACTGCCCAAAAAAAGTATTGAGCAGAGGCTATGAATATTTATGTAAATGTGCTATTACATTTTTTTAAATAAATTTGCTAATATTTCAAACACAATTCTTTCACATTGTCAGTATGTGGTGTTGTTTGTTGAATTTTGAGGGAAACACTGAATTTAATCCATTTCGGAATAAGTGTGTAACATAACAAAATGTGGAAAAAATGAAGCGCTGTGAATACTTTCCGGATGCACTGTATGGCTGTGCCATCTTGGAGGAGCTGGACTACCTGTTTAACCTGAATGGGCTGCAGGTACCGCCTCATGCTACCAGTAGTGACATGGACTCTAGCAAAATGCAATACTGGAAAGAATCAGTCAGGACCGGAGGGATAAGGAGAGAGCAACTGTATGTGGCTATCACCTGTAAAACCATTCGCTTTTTGAGAGTCATCTTGCTGTTGCCTCTCCAGTGCACCTTGTTGTCACTTTCATTTGCACCAAAACAGGTGACTCAATTGATTCACAATCGCTTATGATTCCAAACTGGACAGATTGATTTCCCTGAAGTTTAATTGACTTGGTGTTGTACTATACTTCATTGTTTTGAGCAGTGTATACAGTATATATGTATATATATATATATATATATATATATATATATATATATATATATATATATATATATATATATATATATATATATCATCGTCAAGCAGTATTCTGTGTTCAGTGCTTACTGTTTACATGTACAGACTTTATACAGTATATTATGCTTGATCTCTGGTCCCCTTATATAATATTGTTTTTGATTGATAGAGATGGTGTCTATTTCCTTTTGCACATTTTTCGGTTTTTATTGTTATTACTTTTACTGAATTGTTGGAGTTGGAACCGGGACAAAAGATGTTCACTGTACATGCAAACACCTGCAGTATACAGAACATGTAACACACTTTAAACTTTGGGCCCGGGGCGTACCTTAAACAATACAATTATTGTAATCTATAATGTAAAGTTAAATGAAAACTTAATTGCACATACCATATACTCCATATCTGCTGCAGGTGGAAAAACGTTTGATCGGACTTGATTGTGGTAGTCAAGGATGGAAAGCATGTCGTTTTGTGAAATCCAACGTCTTGGTCGAGAATTCGCGATTAGCGCAGACACCTGCAGTTTCAACGTTGATTTAATGTCGGTGACATTTGCTATGGCATCCGTCGAGTTACGGATGAGCCAAGCACTTGCTCCACTGGCAATGCTGAACAAGATTACATTGGTAAAATAGCACATGGCTTTCATTCTTCTTTCGTTCGCGCACACAATTACACTGTATAGAAAAAGAAAGAAAACAATGTCGTTGGAAAGAAAAACGGGTATGTACACTACATTGCTTAACACAATTGTGAATTTTTAAATAAATTTGGTAAAATTCTTAGCTACATTACAAGTATGTTGGGGAGGAAAATAGTATTTTACCATTTTAATGACCGATTTTATTGTTTAGATTTACAAGGTCAAATTATTGTTTTATACAAAATATATTTTTGAAAATACATCGTCTTACCCTCAGTTTGCCAGTTCACAATTGTATGATTTGGTTCTCAGAGCTTGTTGTTTAGTTTCTCTCCAAATGTGGTCAACCTCTCTCTTGGCCATGGTTTTTATAATCTGCTATTGCTCAAGGAACCTATGATACACAATGTCCTATGAGAACTGTAGCATATCTCTACATCGGTTCTACACACTCAGTGGCGGGCCGTGCATTTTACACCTAGGCCTTCACTATCTTCCCAAAATGAAAACGCATTATAATAACCTCACAATGACATTCTAGGGCTATAGGTTATTGTCATTCGGCATATAATGCACCCCATATTCATAGTAAAGATAAGTTTATTCCACTCGATAAAGGTTATTTAACACGAGGCTCAACACCTA
>JACXGM010003726.1:0-40624 GCA_016801145.1 Umbra pygmaea
CAAGGCGGGGTCAGTGGCTCGTTCACGTGCGTTCAATCTCAAGTTGATTGTGATTTATAAAGGAAAGATGCGCAGGACCTGGCGTACGACCGGTTTTATACATGTGATTTTTTTTGTGCGTACGTACTTTTCCAGTTTTGGCCGTACGCCATCTTTTGGTATGTAAGCTGCGCAATCTTTTATACATGAGGCCCCAGGTTCACACATACACAGAAGACTTCTGGTCAGTGTAACTTCTCCTTTGAAATAGAAAATCTGGATTTTAGGATGCACTTAGTTGCACATAGGTGTAGTTGTATTTTGGTTTGACACTAACCTTAATGTGATGCACTTAGTTGCACATAGGTGTAGTTGTATTTTGGTTTGACACTAACCTTAATGTGATGCACTTAGTTGCACATAGGTGTAGTTGTATTTTGGTTTGACACTAACCTTAATGTGGCGGTTCATGGCTGTTGATTGAGCAGCTCTGACCAGCCCCTCCAGTTCAGCGCCACTGTAGTTCTTGGTGTCGGCAGCCAACTCCTTCACATCAACATCAGGAGCCAACAGGCCAAAGTCACGCATCTTATTAGTGTGAATGTGGAGAATCTGAACACGGCCCTTCTCATCCGGAAGCCCTGAGAGCGAGAGAAATACGGTAAGACAGAAAGGTAAATGAAGAAACAGAAAAGGAAACATTTACATTTTAGTCATTTAGCAGATGCTATTATCCACCATGCCTTACAGTGAGTTAAAGATAAACTAGGTGAAATTGCATTGAGGAAAGTAGGGAGGTGAATACAATCATCATGAAAAAGAAAAAACCTGCCATCAGAAAGACATAAGACAAGAAACAAAGGGAGGTGTCCTTCTTACCAATCTCCATCTTGACCTCAAACCTGCCAGGTCTCATCAGAGCATCGTCAATCAGGTCAGGTCTGTTGGTCATCCCTGTGGTAAGAGAGAAACAGATTTAACCCTGTCACCTCCGCTATGCTACTTGCCGTTTCTTATTACTTGTTAAGAACCTATGCTCCTAGTCGCTAGGCTACTTACCGTTTTTTATTACTTGTTAAGAACCTATGCTCCTAGCCGCTAGGCTACTTGCCGTTTCTTATGACTTGTATAATATTGTTCCTATGATTTCAGAGTGTAGCACTGCCTACCTATGACCAGGATGTTGTTGAGCTGCTCCACGCCATCTATCTTGGACAGCAGCTGGTTGACCACCGTGTCGTGGACGCCTGTACTGCCCTGCCCAGTGCCTCTCTGCTTGCAGATGGCATCCAGCTCATCAAAGATGATTATATGCAGACCACTGTTAGCACCCAGCTAGGAGTAACGAGAAAGTGGATGAATTAATGAGTGTAGAGTACAAAAAATGAGAATTTCCAATCACTCTAAATTTGTTTGCTGTCATTTAGGTTTTACAAAAATGTTTTAAGAGACTAGTCAATTCTTTTCACATTTTTTGTTCACAGATTTGATCAATCTGCAGGTGATATGAATGTCACGTTTTGGTTAAAAAGGTCATGGCAGCTGGGATACCCACCCTCTTCTGCTCCTCTTCGGCATCTGCGAAAAGCTTGCGGATGTTGGCCTCGGATTCTCCCACAAACTTGTTGAGGATCTCAGGGCCGTTGACAATCTTGGGCTCGCGGGAGTTCAGCATCTTGCCAATCTGCCGAGCCATCAGAGTTTTACCGCAGCCGGGAGGCCCAAAAAGTAGGATTCCTTTTACGTGCTTACAACCTGGAGGTAAAGGGAAGACAGTTAAACCAACGATTCTAGTTTAGAATCTTTTAAAGCAGAGAATACTCCAGCTGTGGACGCAGGGATTTTGACAAATGTTATAGGTTACTTTATATTACTATACCGCATTTCACAGTATTATGCAAATTGGAAATAAGTGTTATAAACATTAAATATTTTGTTTTTCAAACAAACACATGGATGGTATTGTGTCTCCAAGCTCTTTGGATCACTGAAATCAATCTCAGACACCTGTGATAATTAGTTTGCCAAGTGAGCCCAATTAAAGGAAATAATTAAAGGATTTTCCACATTATTAAGCAGGAAACAGGTTTCAAGCAATATTGGAAAGAAAAAGGATCTCTCTGCTGCGGAAAAGCATCAAATAGTGCAATGCCTTGGACATATATCTAATATTTAATATGAAAACATTATTTTTCACAAAAACATAAGCATCATCATCGTACTGTGAAGAGATTTGTGGCTGGTTCAGAGCACAAATGGTTTCGTGCAGATAAAGGCATAATGAGGAAGATTACTGCCAGACAAATTCATGGGATTAAGAGAGCAGCTGCTAAAATGACATTACAAAGCAGCAAACATGTATTTGAAGCTGCTGGTGCCTTTGGAGTCCCGCAAACCTCAAGGTGTAGGATTCTCCAGAGGCTTGCAGTTGTGCATAAACCTACTATTTGGTCACCCCTAACCAATGCTCACAAGCAGAAATGGTTGCAATGGGCCCAGAAATACATGAAGACTAATTTTCAAACAGTCTTGTTTACTGATGAGTGCCGTGCAACCCTGGATGATCCAGATAGATGGAGTAGGCTGTGATGTCAGCAAGGTGGTGGCGGAGTCATATTTTGGGCCGGAATCATGGGGAGAGAGCTGGTAAGCCCCTTTAGGGTCCCTGAAGGTGTGAAAATGACCTTGACAAAGAATATAGTGTTTCTGACTATAAACTTTCAGCTATAGTACAAAAATGAACCATGCATTCCATTGCAAAATCATCTTCATGCATGACCATGCACTATCTCATGCTGCTAAGATTACCTCTGTGTCATTGGCTGCTATGGGCATAAAAGGAAAGAAACTCATGGTGTGGCCCCCATCCTCCCCTGACCTCAACCCTATTGAGAACCTTTGGAGCATCCTTAAGCAAAAGATCTATGAGGGTGGGAGGCAGTTCGCATCAAAACAGAAGCTCTGGAAGGCTATTCTGACATCCTGCAAAGAAATTCAAGCAGAAACCAAAACTCACAAGTTCAATGGATGCAAGAATTGTGAAGGTGATATCAAAGAAGGGGTTCTATGTTAGTATGTAACTTGCCCTGTTAAGATGTGTTTGAATTAAATAGCTTTTGATTTCAGTAAATATGACCTCCTAAAGCTGCAAATTCAACAAATGTCTATATTTAGTCCTTTACAACCAATAAAATGTTTTGAAACTCAATTGTGTATAATATTTTGGAACAGTGCATTTTGAGTTTTTTTTTTTTTTAATACTGTTTTCATTGGATGGTTTGTTCAATGAAATTCATCATTCATGCATCCTACACAGGGCAGATGTCCCATCACTGCCCTGGAGCATTGGTAATGATATTTAGACCAGAGGGAAGAGTGCCCCCTACTGGCCCTCCAACACCACTTCCAGCAGCATTGGTCTCCCATCCAGGCACCGACCAAGCCCAACCCTGCTTAGCTTTAGAAGCAAAGCAATGGGATGCAGGGTGCTATCTTTTACTGACCCCAGATCAGTTTAAATCTGTGTGTAACCAAACAACCCAAATGTTAAATGCCCAGAACTGTAGTAGTGTAGCTTAACTAAAACCCTGTAAGACTGAGTGGGAAAGTCTTACCCATCTGTTCCACAATGTCCGGTGGGAAGACACGGGAGGCAAAGGCTCGGCGGAAGATGTCAGAGAACTCCTTGTCCAGACCCCCGATGCCCATGCGCTCAAAGTTCCAGTCTGGGTTGATGATGGACTGACGCTGTTCTTTGGTCTTGGCCTTGCCTAGTAGATCAAATACAGGTTGGCTTAAAAAGGCATTTTAAATGATCCTCATACAACCAATGGATGAAAATGAATATCCAAATTTGCAGGATTTAATTTTCATTGGTCAATTTAGCTAAGTACAAGTTACAATAGGGTCGTGCACAAGTAAATTATCATGTTTAGATTGGTATTGAGATATTGTATGTGCTTAGTAAGGTGCCATCTTGTGGAATACTGTAGTTATATATAGCTTGTACAAAAGATACTTTATATTGTATATAGCTCGTACAAAACATACTGTATATTATAAATAGCTCCTAGAGAAGATAATGTATATAATATATAGCTCCTACAGAAGATAATGTATATAATATATAGCTCCTACAGAAGATAATGAATATTATATATAGCTCCTACATATGATATTGTATATTATATATAGCTCCTACAGAAGATATTTCATATTATATAGCTCATACAGAAGATAGTGTATTTTTATATAGCTCCTACCGAAGATACTGTATATTATATATACAGTGGGGCAAAAAAGTACTTAGCCATCAATTGTGCAAGTTCTCCCACTTAAAAAGATGAGAGAGGCCTGTGATTTTCATCATAGGTACACTTCAACTATGGGAGACAAAATGAGACCTACAATGTGATTTTCTGGATTTTTTTTCTGAAGATACTGTTGTGTGGAACTTACCAACTAGCGTAAGAGAGGAGCTTTCTGCCTTCTCAAAAACCACCTGGCTGTTTCCCACCAGCAGGCCAATTTCAATCTAAGGGAAACAGGATTATATACATTATTAACATGATTAGTAACTACTCATTTGCTAAGTCATTCGCTTAGTACACAAGAAAATGGCAATTGTTGTTAGTTGGCATGGTGACAACATGCAAATTGGTTTAATGCGAAACTAGGCAACTAGATCTTTGCTATGGAATGGCACACATAAAAATGTCTGCCGCTTTGACCATTCTGCTACATTGATTAAAATTGGAATAGCCATTCTATCCATTCCATTTCTATGGTATCTCATAATTAGAATGACAAATCCTAATATATGTTAAGAATATGCACAATTTCTGACATATTCCAATTGACAATATTTAGTATAAGGTCCTTACGGTTAGTGCATGAGCAATTTTGGCATGTTTGTGTGGTTTTAAGATAGAGCAAACATTTCTGTAACAGAAAACTAAATACCAATCGGTTTTATGGCTGAGTGATTGGGTTGGAGTAATGTAGCCCTTCTGCTTGCTATGGATGGACTGACAGTCAATTACATTATGATTTTAAAAATAAGATTTGTTAATTGATATATGGTATATATGATATTTGCCTTTTAAATTAGTTTAACATAATTGAATCTAAACTCATGAGACATTCAAAAGTTAACTCCAGAAAGCCACTCCAGATTGACTCCAGATAAAGGCCTGGGGAAGACTAGAAATAAAAGCCCAAATGTAATCCATCAAAGGATTCAAAAGGTTATGAGTCTGGGGCTTAAACCCCCATCTGCCTCCATGATCCTCAAAGCCAGGAACACACTTGATAAATGTAATAGTGCACACCAGTGCCTCCAGTGGCCACAGAAAAACATATTTCATTGTGCAAGACTTACATACACTGCTCAAAAAAATAAAGGGAACACTAAGATAACACATCCTAGATCTGAATGAATGAATTAATCGTATGAAATACTTTTGTCTTTACATAGTTGAATGTGCTGACAAACAAATCACACAAAAATTATCAATGGAAATCAAATTTATCAACCCATGGAGGTCTGGATATGGAGTTACACTCAAAATCAAAGTGGAAAACCACAATACTGGCTGATCCAACTTTGATGTAATGTCCTTAAAACAAGTAAAAATGAGGCTCAGTAGTGTGTGTGGCCTCTACGTGCCCGTATGACCTCCCTACAACGCCTGGGCATGCTCCTGATGAGGTGGCGGATGGTCTCCTGAGGGATGTCCTCCCAGATCTGGACTAAAGCATCCAGGACAGTCTGTGGTGCAACATGGCGTTGGTGGATGGAGCGAGACAAGATGTCCCAGATGTGCTCAATCAGATTCAGGTCTGGGGAATGGGCGGGCCAGTCCATAGCATCAATGCCTTTCTCTTGCAGGAACTGCTGACACACTTCAGCCACATGAGGTCTAGCATTGTCTTGCATTAGGAGGAACCCAGGGCCAACCGCACCAGCATATGGTCTCACAAGTGGTCTGAGGATCTCATCTCGGTACCTAATGCCAGTCAGGCTACCTCTGGTGAGCACATGGAGGGCTGTGCGGCCCCCCAAAGAAATGCCACCCCACACCAATATTGACCCACCGCCAAACCGGTCATGCTGGAGGATGTTGCAGGCAGCAGAACGTTCTCCACGGCATCTCCAGACTCTGTCACGTCATTCACATGTGCTCAGTGTGAACCTGCTTTCATCTGTAAAGAGCACAGGGCGCCAGTGGCGAATTTGCCAATCTTGGTGTTCTCTGGCAAATGCCAAACATCTTGCATGGTTTTAGGCTGTAAGCACAACCCCCACATGTGGACGTCGGGCCCTCATACCACCCTCATGGAGTCTGTTTCTGACCGTTTGAGTGGACACATGCACATTTGTGGCCTACTGGAGGTCATTTTGCAGGGCTCTGGCAGTGCTCCTTCTGCTTCTCCTTACACAAAGGTGGAGGTAACGGTCCTGCTGCTGGGTTGTTGCCCCCCTACGGCCTCCTCCACATCTCCTGATGTACTGGCCTGTCTCCTGGTAGCGCCTCCATGCTCTGGACACTACACTGACAGACACAGCAAACCTTCTTGCCACAGCTCGCATTGATGTGCCATCCTGGATGAGCTGCACTACCTGAGCCACTTGTGTGGGTTGTAGACTTCGTCTCATGCTACCACTAGAGTGAAAGCACCGCCAGCATTCAAAAGTGACAAAAACATCAGCCAGGAAGCATAGGAACTGAGAAGTGGTCTGTAGAACCACTCCTTTATTGGGGGAGTCTTGCTAATAGCCTATAATTTCCACCTGTTGTCTGTTCCATTTGCACAACAGCATGTGAAATTGACAGTCAATCAGTGTTGCTTCCTGAGTGGACAGTGTGATTTCAAAGAAGTGTGATTGACTTGGAGTTACATTGTGTTGTTTAAGTGTTCCCTTAATTTTTTGAGCAGTGTATTATATGGTATGCTGCTCTATGAGACCAGGCTGAATAAGATTTGACAAGTACATGGGTTATCTAGTAGGTTGTTACAGCTGGGCCAAGCAGCTCTGTTGTTATATTGTGGTATGTGTCATTAGTAAACTCTCTGTACCTTCTGCTTCTTCCCTGATGCCTGCTCTCCCTTCAGGATGCTGGAGTCCATGGCCTCAATGGCTTTGATCACCAGCCCAAAGAGCTTGTCACAGAAACTGAACACCAACTGAGGGGAGGAGGCAGACAAGAAGGGACAAAACAAGAAAGGTGTAGAAGGATGAGAAGGAGCGAGGATGAGAGGACATGTTAGACTGCTTCCCAATGCTCCACGTCTACTAAACATGCCCACTGACGTACTGTATGTCTCCACAAGGAATCTGGGTCTGAGTAGCTTCAAGACAATATCAGACTGTTCAAATCTGTTTGAAAGTCAAAAACTGTAATTTGACATAAACAGGTTGCATTACATTTTGTCCCTGGAAATGATGGTTCGGGCAAAAAACAGACCATGTGGTACATTTAAAAAAAACATTAGCTTCAACACTGTCTTTCAATAGAGATGATCTTATCACTAATATATTTTGTACACCACCTGTCATTCTGACATGAGAACAGCAATAGATGAATATAACAAGTGATCATACAGCGAAAGCCTTAATATTGACTAATAAACCTACTTCGAACTGCATCTAAAACATTTATAGCTGCTATAAACATGTACCCAAGGTGTTTTTACTATTGGTTATTTTCAAGAACAATGTACAGGAAAAATGTAAATATTTGTGGCAGGCTTTTGTGTAGTATTGACTCACCTGCTGTGTGACAGAGAAGCTTTGGTTGTTGAACTGCTGGATAAACTCACTGGCCATCTTGTCTGAGTCGTAGGGGCTGGTGTCTGTGCTCTTCTTCTGCAGGAAGTCAATCTCTATCGTCATGGCACCGATGCACTGCTGGGACTTGTCAAAGTTGTAGTTGGCCACTAAGAGAGTCAGAGACTCGTGTCATATATGTATTCAGTAACATCATTTTTCTATTGTCAAAGACATGGTACATATTCACACTATTCAAACTATATTCATTTGGGGTAAGTTGTTCCTAGTTGATTCTGATGGAGTTGATGTTTACACCCCTGCAGTGTTAATGAAATGAAAGACTTGGGGGGTCCACATGGCAAAGTCGCTTCCTTGCAGGACAAGATATTTCATGATAGTCAGTGGTTCGAGCCCAACTATGTCTTCTCTGTCTATTGCAAAACAACGCTGCCCGGGATTTGTCGGATTATATATCCTGCCACGTCATTCTCCAGCAACTGCTTGAGTGCAGATCGGGTGTCTGTAAATTCAATTACGGAAATGTAGTTGGTCAATGTAATCATTCCGTGCATGAGTTGACTAAAGGCTTCCATGTTGGATGAGCAGTGCGGAAAAAGTCGACCGGCTCTCTGAAACGTGGTTGGATGAAATGTGAGCGCCCTCCACCTTCCATAGAGTTTGTGCAGACAAGGCAGGGTTAGTGAGAAACTGGACAAGACCAATTGGGAGGAGAGAAGAAAATAAGAAAAACAACTAATGAAAGACTTACCTTCCACCTCCTGCCCGATTGACAGACCCGCCCACTTCCTCTTTTAGATGAAGAGAAAAAATACAGCAGTTAGACTTTTCAGGGGAGAGAAGAGGGCACGTGTGGGAATATTGTTACCGGTATATGTATATAAATAAATATGCATTCTGATATATTTACGACCTCTAGGTTGTAAAGCTTGTGTACGGTATATAGGAGCTGTCACGCTAAATCAGGTCCCTAATTTGTACTCTCTCGGAGGTGTCAATGTTAGTTATTTCTCTCTTTCACGGCTGTTTTCCAGATGTTAGTTCCAAAAGTCGGATTTCACGCTAACTTCAGTTATCCACATACTTCTGGCTATATATTGTACATACTGTAGTGTATTAAAGTATATTTACACAGGTCATTTAATAAAACAATTATGTTGAAGATAAAAATTCCAGTATACATTCTGTGTGTTTTTTACCTGAGGCAGACTGAAAGCGATAGTGCCAGGAACAATAGCATGGTGGGTTTTGGTGGTGAACACAAACTTGTGATTGGGCGTAGTCTTCACAGTCACGTGTCTGCAGGCAGTGGGATGAAGAAAATATGAGACATCTGTTCCAAACACACAGGCCACAAAATGACCTCAATAAAATATTCAGTTTATTTTCCTCCCACATAACTAATCTGCTAATGATTTTCAGGAGATGGATTTCAGAGAGTTTGTATAAATGATATTGCCGTAATTATCATGTAGCAGCAAAAGAATGTAGTGCACATATTAAGATAGGAGTATACTAATTGTGCAGAGGAAACACAAAAAAAGGCCAATCTCTGTAATCTGACTGGTAGCAATGATGAGAGTATAGCATCAGTTCATCCCTTTCCAGAAATACCAGGGGGCTAGTAAGCGGGAACATCCAATTCACTTGTTTTATAGCCTCCAATTAGACATTAATGGGACTATTTTGGGTGTTGTCAATGAGGCATTTTAATTTTCCCAAAGTTTGATAAAGCAATAAAATGTAATTCTATAAATCCAAATTGAAGGAATTGGTAGTTTTAGCATTAGCATTAATGTAATGACTGGAGATGTATGGTATCTGTCTGCATGCTATCTGAAAACATAGGCTTTCATTCATGTGCTTATCCTAACACCTGTAGTTAAGATGGTCCTTCAAACTGCACATTTAAATGGTTTCTACTCTGGATAAGTAGGCCAATCTTGTCATTATTTTTTTCATCCACATTTATATTTTAAATATGTATTTTATCCAGGCATATTAGAGCCCTTCTGTGGAAGTATGTGTCCAGGTGTCACGTGTAAGAGGCAGGAGGCAGGTGCATAGGATGTGGGTTTTATTACTATCCGAAATAATCCAGCAAAATAACAGAAATGCATAAACCTGTCTAAGAATACAATCTTAACAACAGTGACATGGCACAATACTCGACAAGATGCAAATGAGAAGAACAGGTATATATACTCTTGAATAACACAGGTAAAAAACACAATCAGCACAACTGCCAAGAGTCCCAGGTGGCATCAATCATAGAGGTGGGTAAACCACCTGTTAAACTAACATGTAATTCAGTGCCTGAACTCACATTCCAGAGTAACTAAACAAACATATAACATGACAACAATTCTGTGTAATGCCTTACAGGAACCTTAAGCCTATGCCCCCTTTAATGAGGAACTGAAAATACAGCCAATGTTAATACTCCGGTGACCCCAGACGATGGGACTCCGGAGTTGCCCTTACAGCAGGTGTACAAAGGAGCTACAGTGAGGGAAAATGGTTTCTATGCTATTAACTGTCAAAGCCGAAAAGAGGCTCAAAAACGGGTAAAAACGTGAATAAATCAATGACGCTTGGTCTGAATCAGACAACCAAAATTGTAGGTAATGATCCCCAGAATATACATATTAGATGGCTTGAGGATTAGAGCTATGGTCATGGAGCTATATAGAAAATGTTCTTAGGTTACCAGGGGCACATAGGCATGGGATTTTTGTATCATGAAAAGCCCAATAACTGTAAGTCCCACTGGGATGGTTGACCTTTCCACCTGTTCAGGACAGTCTGGTGAACATGCCTGTAACGTTGCATGGAGGTTTTATTCTCTGCTGATTTTGTATGTTTACCCACTGACAAAGAAATGATCATAAACTGTAGGTTTATTGAAACAATATGAGAATACAACAACAAAATCCAGAAAAACGCATTTCAAACAAGTTGCTAAATTATTTTCCTTACAATAAATGAAATAAGTATTTCAACCTCTCTCAATCAAAAAGATTTCTGGCTCCCAGGTGACTTATACAGGTGACTTATACAGGTGACTTATACAGGTGACTTATACAGGTGACTTATACAGGTGACTTATACAGGTGACTTATACAGGTGACTTATACAGGTGACTTATACAGGTGACTTATACAGGTGACTTATACAGGTGACTTATACAGGTGACTTATACAGGTGACTTATACAGGTAACAAGCTGACATCAGGACTGCTCACTTAAATGGAGTGCTCTTAATGTCAGCTTGTTTCTTATATAAAAGACACCTGTCCACAGAAGCAAGCAATCAATCAGATTCCAAACTCTCCACCATGGTTAAAGACCAAAGAGCTGTCCAAGGATGTCAGGGACAAGACAGTAGACCTACACAAGGCTTGAATGGGCTACAAGACCATCGAAAAGCATCTTGGTGGAAGGTGATAACAGTTGGTGTGATAATTTGCAAATGGAAGAAACAAAAAATAACTGTCAATCTCCCTTGGTCTGGGGCTCCATGCAAGATCTCAGCCCTCGTGGAGTTGCAATGATCATGAGAACAGTGAGGAATCAGCCCAGAACTACATGGGGGGATCTTGTCAATGATCTCAAGGCAGCTGGGACCATAGCCACCAAGAAAACAATTGTTAACTCAATTAGCCATGAAGGACTGAAATCCTCCAGCGCCCGCAAGGTAAGCCTGCTCAAGAAAGCACATGTACTGGTCTGTCTAAAGTTTGCCAATTAACATCTGAATGACACAGAGGAGAACTGGGTGAAAGTGCTGTGGTCAGACGAGACCAAAAAGTGAGCTCTTTGGCATCAACTCAACTCGCCGTGTTTGGAGGAGGAGGAATGCTACCTATGACCCCAAGAACACCATCCCCACCGTCAAACATGGAGGTGGAAACATTATGCTTTGGGGGTGTTTTTCTGCTAATTGGATAAGACAACTGCACCGCATCAAAGAGATGATGGATGGGGCAATGCACCGTCAAATCTTGGGGGACAACCACCTTCCCTAAACCAGGGCATTGAAAATGGGTTGTGAATTGGTATTCTAGCATGACAATGATCCAAAAAACACTTGGGTGTTGGCAAGGCAACAAAGGAGTGGCTCAAAAAAGCCACAATGAGAACTTAATCTCAATGAGAACTTAATCTCATAGTCAATCTGTGAAGGGAGCTGAATGTTTGATTTGCCAAATGTTAGCCTCGAAATCTTGAAGAATTGGAGAGGATCTGTAAATAGGAGTGGGACAAAATCCCTCCTGAGATGTGTGCAAATCTGGGGGCTAAACTGCATTAAACATCTGACCTCTGTGATTGTCAACACGGCTTTTTACCAAGTATGAAGTCATGTTTTGCAAAGGGGTCAAAATATATATTCCACTCATTGCAATGCAAATCAATTAATAACTTTTTAAAATGTGTTTTTTGGATTTTTTTGTTGTTATTCTGTCTCTCACTGTTCAAATAAACCTCCAATTAAACTTATAGACTGATCATTTCTTTGTCAGTGGGCAAACGTACAAAATCAGCAGCGGATCAAATAATCTTTTCCCTCACTGTATTTGGGAGTGGTGAGACTTTTAGTCTTTCCTTCTATGTATTGATTGATGTAGGCTTTCTAACTGATTAGATACATGATAATTAGGAAAACATATTGCCCACACATTTTCAAGCTTTGTCTTTGGCTTTACCCCATCAAAACATTCTAAAATAAAATCCTTCCTTTATCCTCCTGTAGCACAACAGATTAAAGATTATGAAACATTTACATTTTAGTCATTTAGCAGACACTCATAGCCAGAATGCCTTACAGTAAGTACAGGGACATCCCCTAGAGGAACTTAGGGTAGAATGCCTGGCTCACATGCACTGGGACATTTGGCCCACGTCTGAATCCAATCAGCAACCTTCTGATTACAAGTCTCTTTAACCTCTGAGCCACCTGACACGAAATATGCTATAAAATGTACAACATTACTGGTCTAAAATGTTTGAGTTCATAGTTAAAATATGATTGTCATCTGGCACCTAGTCATCTATATGTAAGCAATAATGCATGAGGGTTATGATATACAGTCTGGCAAGTATAAAGTACAGTGGAAAAGATATGCTCTTATGCACAACACATCACAAAATGCCTGAACACAGCACTTAGCCGTAGCACCTTACTAACATATCACAATCCCCCAAGACACCTTAGTGCTATAATAAATTAATACCAACACAATTGTAGCAGTAAAAAGTGATGTGATGTATACAGTCTCAAATTTAACCCCCAACACTTTCCCTGGCTAGATCTGAAAATGCACAACTAAAATAGTCCTTTGAATAACATGCTTTGTAAATAATCCCAAAAAATGATTTAGAGGTAAATTGAACACTTTTTTATATTTTGAATACATTGTAGATATATTTCAATGAAGTTAAAACTATATATTTGTTTTTAATGCACAATTCGGAAAGCCTTAAAAAGAATAATCCACTGGTCTAGTGATAAAAAAGTATACATTTTCATGAAACCGTAAATCTCAGAATTTATCCCAAATTACGTTCGCAGGAAACTATTTTGAAAACATAAATTACGTTCTATGCCAACCTATTTAGGGTGTTTTTACGTTTGAACTTCACGTTTTGTTATTAGGCTATATTTGTACTTGAATTACGTTGCTCCGGTACATTTCGTTTAGCGGATTTATGGAAGAACATTCCACACATTCCATAGCGTTCGAAATTATGTTGCAACATTCACAGTTAAGGTTAGGTAGGGGGATACTAACGGTTAAGGTTAGGCATGAGGTTACTAACGGTTAAGGTTAGATATGACGTTACTGAGGTTAAGGTTAGAATTAAGGTTAGGGTTAACATTACAAAAACCGACAATCGCGTGTCTGCATGACGCAAGCAATGTAGAACAAAACACACAAAGTGCCGGTCCGGATTTGAACTGGCGAACACTGGCATGCAAGTCGCGGATTTATACGCCCGTCCACAATCCCCGACCTCCACCCAGCAAAAAACTACGCTATTTACATGCTACGTCATGATCTTCTAATGTTCATATTGAACGTTATTCGAGTGTTGACATATTTCGGTTTTACAAAATTGTTCCCTCAGAACGTATTTAATGTGATTTAGGGCTGTTTTCATAATAGGAATAATATTATGATAGGATCAACTGTATCTGTAATCTAGTAACTTATGAAATTTAAATGTAAACTCTAGACATTTATTTACCTTCATAATTAATTTGCCTATACTTGGCTATAGTCCACATGAAAATAATCTGTGTCAGCAATTCAAGACTTTTCCTCAAAAGGGCCAGTTACCCCATTGGGGCGAGGGCAGTTTATTGAACAATTCAATAGTGTTTTTGTTGAATGACTTAGAAACCTCAAAACACTTTTTTAATTGTTCACAGAGGACACCACATGTTGCACAGCCTTTGCAATTTCCCAAAAATGTAGATATATTTTTTAATAAACATTTTTTATTAAATGACTTAGAAAATTCCACAACTGTCAGGGTGTGGTGTGTATTTGAGAGAGGGAGATCTGATGGCAAGGCAGTAGTTGTTATCCATCATAGATTGTTTTTTCAAGGTCCGGGATACAAAGTAAACAGAATGGCATAAAGCAAAGGGAATTACGGAATACACAATAGCAACGTGCTCTTTAAGTGGCACGGACACTTGAGCTAACATACAGTACAGAATATACCGACACAGAATCTAGAATCAAACAAACATACCAGCAGTAGTTCCCGGATACCAGAACTTAGATCCACACAACAGGTTCAACGAACACAATGCCCAACACCCTCTCTCTAGTCTGGGCTGTTTATATAACAAATGCTAACTACCTAATCACACACGGCTGTACGTAATCATTAATCTAACCGATCCACAAGTTACCAGACTCTCCTAACCGAAACCTAACAAATGACAGCCCACACTAGAAAGAGAGGCGTGACAACACTTAAAGGAACAGAACAAAATATAAGGCAGAACTGAAACATCATGCAAAGTATTGAATATAGACACAAGGCGAACCAAACAAAACCATATACTACATAAGACATAAACCTAAATACACCCAGGAGTCCATATCTCAGTTCAATACAGTTCATAAACACCAGCCCTCCCTGGGCTGGGCGTTACAAAAACCTTTATTGGGAAAGTCCAAAGACTGTGGGTGTCCTCTGAACAATTTGACAATATAAAAGTGATAAGGTTTCTAAGTGATTCAACTAAAAAGCTATTGAATTTTCCAAGTTTAAATGTTTAGAAAAGAAAACATTCTCTCTAAATATCAAAGGACGTGTAACATGCGGCTGTGCTCTCTGACCAATTTGATAGTGTTCTTAGGTTTCTAAGCTACATGATGAAAAGCAATTGAATTAATAATTTGAGGCATGTCATTTATTGATGGTCCCTAACCATAAGCAGGGTTACTGTACATTGTAGCTGAGTCTGTGAAAACAAAATCTGATCTCGTGGAGCGACTTCATACTTTTAGAACAAATAATGTAATTGCTAGCCCACATAATTATAGGTAATGTAATTACACACACCCAATCCCCTCAGCCCTGGGGGCATCCTTCTGAGCCCTGTGAGTTTTTAAAGTCTGGTGACGCACCTGGGTCAGACCTACAGTGCCTTGCGAAAGTATTCGTCCCCCTTGAACATTTCGACCTTTTGCCACATTTCAGGCTTCAAATATAAAGATATAAAACTGTAATTGTTTGTGAAGAAGCAACAACAAGTGGGACACAATCATGAAGTGGAACGAAATTTATTGGATATTTATTGGAAGTAGTAAGTAAAAAACTGAAAAATTGGGTGAGCTAAATTATTCAGCCCCTTTTTTTTCAGTGCAGCAAACTCTCTCCAGACGTTCAGTGAGGATCTCTGAATGATCCAATGTTGGCCTAAATGACTAATGATGATAAATAGAATCCACCTGTGTGTAATCAAGTCTCCATATAAATGCACCTGCTCTGTAATAGTCTCAGAGGTCCGTTGAAAGCACAGAGAGCATCACGAAGAACAAGGAACACACCAGGCAGGTTCAAGATACTGTTGTGGAGATGTTCAAAGCCGGATTTGGATACAGAAAGATTTCCCACGCTTTAAACATCCCAAGGAGCACTGTGCAAGCGATAATATTGAAATGGAAGGAGTATCAGACCACTGCAAATCTACCAAGACCAGGCCGTCCCTCTAAACCTTCAGTTCATACGAGAAGAAGACTGATCAGAGATGCAGCCAAGAGGCCCATGATCACTCTGGATGAACTGCAGAGATCTACAGCTGAGGTGGGCGAGTCTGTCCATAGGACAACAATCAGTCGTATACTGCACAAATCTGGCCTTTATGGAAGAGTGGCCAGAAGAAAGCCATTTCTGAAAGATATCCATAAAAAGTGTTGTTTAAAGTTTGCCACAAGCCACCTGGGAGACACACCAAAAATGTGGAAGAAGGTGCTCTGGTCAGATGAAACCAAAATCGAACTTTTTGGCAACAATGCAAAACATTATGTTTGGCGTAAAAGCAACACAGCTCATCACCCTGAACACACCATTCCCAATGTAAAACATGGTGGTGGCAGCATCATGGTTTGGCCCTGCTTCTCTTCAGCAGGGACAGGGAAGATGGCTAAAATTGATGGGAAGATGGATGGAGCCAAATACAGGACCATTCTGGAAGAGGGACTGTATCTGCTAGCGATGGGGGGCCAAGACTGAAAGCTGTATGGAAAAATATGCACCAAACAAGCCACTTTGAAATTAAGACTAAAAAACTTTGGGTGGCCCTCCCATCAACAATGAATAAAAATACATGACCCTCCCCTATTTTCCTCCGGTGGTCCTTTCCATAAATACCGAATGGTCCCTTAGTACTTTTCTCACAGTGCGTAGCACATTCAACTTATTGAGTTGTTTTGCAGGTTTACCAACTGCCTTTCTGCCTATATATACCACCTTGGTTAGTCTAGTCCTTAAATTAGCATTCAGGTTTAGGTACAATGTGCTTAAGCATACAATACCTTCTACCATACATTCGTACACCATTTCAAAAATATGCTTGGTCACACCAAAGCAGATTCCTTTCCTTGGTAAGTAGAAATGTGGCCTTGCCATTTAAAAAAATATGGTCAGTGTTCGCTCTCAAAAACTTTAAAAAATGTTTCAACTAAGCAGACCACTGACCATAACAAGTCAGAGTAGGGAGATTTCCCTATGATGCTATCTAAGCTGATCATCATGGCCTTATATTTTGTTTTGTGTAAGTTGATTATGTGGACTAGCTACTGTATGTTGACGTAGACTAGTATCTGCAAACCCTATGTTAAAATATTATGTTTTATGTGTATATTTATGCATTTCCTTCATTTTATGTGTTGTTTATGTCCTACACCAAGGACCACATTGAAATTAAATGTGATTTCATGCTTTCATTGATCTTAGTTCTTTTAAACCGTACAACTAATTTCATACATAACTAACTTAATTACACAATTAATCAATTATTGTTTACACACAATGTATCTTTCCTTTTTTAAATGAAGAGAATTCTCAAATAAACTAACATTAAGACAACTTCCTCACCAGTACCCACACTAAGCCATTTATAGTCACAGGAAAGTCACCTGAGCCCACCGAGAACGCGTTCACTCAACTGACGCCCAAGCCACCTGAGCACAATGAATCCATGAATCCAGTTCATATCGCCCCCTCCAGAAAAGGTGACTAATTTGCATTTGCAACGCCCATGGGGTGTGCCCTTCCGTCACCGCGGTGAACCATGAATGTGGTGGCCAGCTTGGTGCTTTAAGGAGCCATTTGGAACATTGTGCCACCCGTATCTCTAAAAATTTATAATCAAAATGGTAATAATATGGATTACTGCTTTCAATGCCCTGAGTGTGCTGAAACCGAAGGAATGTCTGGAGTGTTAACTGCTAATAACGGCCACCGGTACAAGAGATCAAGTACTTAGTGTGGTCTCTTGAACAGTGATATATGTGGTGAGTGTGGTCTCTTAAACAGTGATATATGTGGTTAGTGTGGTCTCTTAAACAGTGATATATGTGGTGAGTGTGGTCTCTTAAACAGTGATATATGTGGTGAGTGTGGTCTCTTAAACAGTGATATATGTGGTGAGTGTGGTCTCTTAAACAGTGATATATGTGGTGAGTACTCACTGTCCAGACTGAAGATCCTTCTCGCTTACCACAGCACAGTTTGTCAGTGAGAGGTCATCCGTCGGGCATCGTGCTGCTTGCATCGTCTGTAGCGGAGAGCCATGAAAGGAAATGGAACAGACAGGCGAGGGAGGAAGAGAGAAAGTGAGAGAAAACAGAAGGAGTAGGTGGATATTTTGAATACCCTAGTCAAGTGGCATGACACAGCAATTCATTTTTTATTTCCCAAAGGGAACCCCATTTTACATTGAGTTAAAGCAAGGAAATGCTTGTTGAGACTGAGGCCCAGAAATAGCCAGGAGAAATTCCTATGAAAACCTTGAATTATTTAGATTTTTTGTATATATTCTAGTAGTTCTTTGGCACACATTAAAGATTATATACACAGAGTTGGTCCAATGCAAGACTTTCTCTTTTATCCCCGTAGGGGAACAGAGGGCTGCCACACTGGGCCACTTCAAGTTAACGGTCTTCCTCAGGGACAAAGACATACTTGTCCCCTGGCCAGCAATGGAATTCGATCTAAAAAACTTTTTGTTACATGTCTTATGTTTCAACTGCTATGTCACTTGCCACCCCATATATACTGCTAAATATTTATGAGCAATGCAACAGTATTAGTCACAGATATTTGAGTAGAAACCTGTATGTACAGTTTATACTCAACTGTATGTAGAGTTTATCTGTATGTATTTAACATCATGGTGCTCTTTCTAAGCCCTTCTTGTGTCAATGTATTCAAGCACTGTCGACGGTGTCAGGGGTTTCCTGAAACCATTGCGTGGTATCTCCTTCAGGTGGCTTGCACACCTGCGAATCCACTGTAACTGAACTCATCAGGTGGGACTGTGTTCTTGTGAATTACCCAGCAGGATTTCCTAATTGGAAAAGCATGATGGAAAGAAATTGGCTTGGCTCTGATGCCGATATGGAAAACCTGTCGCGATCTTTTCCTGTCCTGAATACTGTATCACTGCAATATTCATGTCAGTTGCCCCCAGCTGGATGTGCCAGGCTCAGACTTCCCATCCATTTGAGCCATTCCTTCTTCTGTCTGGTTTGTAGTTGTACCCGGACTACCTTGTGACATTATTGAATCTACCACATCTTTTGCTTTAACTTCTGTCAAGTACCAGACTCCAGACTCCAATTCAATCATTACTAGCATATTTAAGGTCCTAGATTTTTGGTGTTATTGTTCATTGTCTAAATGTAATCATATGTGTTAGGTGTAGATCATTGTTTACGTATTTTCCAGTTTTGACCCACCATAGTCCATTTATTTTTAATAGTGTTTTTTATTAAACTGCATTTACTTTATTCCTCCGCAACATTACAAGTGACTTGTATTCTGATAGTGAGATGGGGTTGTGAAAATTGTGGATGAGAAAAGGGGTGAAATTATGGATTAAAATATAAACAAATATAAATAATATAAACTCTATATGTGCAACTGCATTGTTCATCCAAAATCAACATTTTCCACCACAAAACAAAAAGGCCAATTAGAGAAAATTATAGTTTTACTAAAGATGTGCAATATTTAATTTTTTTAAATGTACTCTTGACCATTGCGCAGGTTGAATCCATACAGTAACTGCAGCAAAAAACAGTGTTGAGGGTATTGCTGCCAAAGGAGAGTAAGTCATTTTTAATCAAAGGGTTAACACACTTTTTCAATCCTGCAGTGTGAATGTTTACAGGGGTTGTTCTATTAAGACAAAACAAATAATTGTTTGTGTGAAATTAGTTTAAGCAAATGGCTTAAGATCATATCACATTTTATTCAGGTAATTACACACGTTTCATATACTTTTTCTTGGCACATGTCCATGTGGTTTAGATTAGAAGGCACTTTAATATCACAGTATTTTAATGCAAGATTGGTAACCAATTCTTGATGAAAATTTTATTGGAAACGAAAGCCAACTTATGTGTGGAACAACCCCCTGGACCATTTGTTAATAATTAAATGAATGAATGAACGTACAACAAAACTAACCTAAAATTTCAAAACACAAATCTATTTTACAGATAAAAAACAGCACTGAAGAATGCATAATATGCAATGAACACTACATAAAACACAGCCTTCAGTTTGGTTCATAAAACAACAGTTGACACAGCTGGTGGAAGAGAATATATGTGAATAAGAAAGTAAATTCAAAGGAATGCCACAATACAAAAAGGTCGTCATGACAACAAGCACAGATTTAGACCAAGATAGGAAAAGATGGTATGCAAGATTATTCAAGCTTTAAAGGTGAATAAATATAGTTTATTATTGCTTTTAAATGCATGATTGCTTTTTAACATTTTAAAACCACAGTGCCAGAAATTTGGGTCAGGTACAATGGGCCTTGAGGTACTATGGTCTTGGTATAAAAGATACATATTTAAATACTAGCTTTTCAATTGTGGTATATTTCAATGTACTGTATGAGTGAAACATTAAATTCCAATGCACACTGGCTCATTTTCTGTCTGTCAGAGTTGCGTGGGAATAAAATAGCTACTGGTTTGATCTGGTCCAACAAGACTGGATGTTGGTCTGAAAAAACAAGAGACATGCAAAACCTGTGTGGAATTTCACAGTATTAAGATTTTTGGAAATTGGTAGCGATTCAATGTAATATACAGATCAAATAATGAACAGAATGCATCAGTAAGTCATATTTCATGAATGGCAATGCTCATATATGTTTGTGTGCCTTGCATGCATCTACGTGTCTGTAGCCATTAGCAGAAAAATACCAGTCTTCTGGCAGATAAAGTCTTTCTGAGGACCTTTAAATGTTAACTAATGTTTGCACTCACTACTGTAAGCGGCTCTGGATAAAGCATCTGCTAAATGACTTAAATGTTAAATGTAACCACAAGGAAGCTAACCTGGCAGCAGAGATTCGCATAAATACTGTAATAGATTATTTTATGGGTTGGGTTCACAACTTTGGGGAAGTTCTGTAGTATGACCCTAATGATCAGGTAAAAGAAGTTCTGTAATTTTAGAATGTTTCCCATTGTTCAAATTGAAGGCTTTAGTTTTTCATAGATCATTGGTAAGTTATGAACTTTTTTTACCTGCATTAGGGTTTTACTGATGAACTTCCCAAAAATAAAATCCCAGAAAAGTAATCTATTACAGTATTTATGCCCATCTCTGCCTGGCAGAATGTTATCAAAATTGTGTTGATATTTTCTAGTGTACTTTTGTTTTGAAAACACCATGACATGGGTATTGTGAGAACAATTCTTTTACTACTTCAATTAAGGTGTATTTACATGCTAAAAATAAAAATGTCTCAGATTTTACCCAGACCACAAAAGTAATCTCTTGATATGGTTAAAGCCTTTTTTCATTTACTTAAAACATCAAATTGTGTTGTTTTCCTATATACAAATATTTGTTTTTGAAAACCCAAATCAAAAACTGATTTCTGGAAAATAAAAGTTTAAAAACACACTAGCAAAGACATGTTGTCTTTGTCTGGGTTATTTAAATTTATAATACACAATTGTTTAATAACCATTCTATACAGCTGGATTGAATAAAATCCTACATGTTGTTGTAAATGTACCCAGTGCACATTGATGTTCATTACACAGCCATCTCTGATTTCAATCACAGCCAGACACAGGCCTGCAAGTACGTTTGCTTGTGTGACAGTTAAGCAGTAGCTGCTGGGGAGGAGAGCAAATAGCAAGGAGGGTAGCGGGTGTCCGGCTGACGTAATATTTGGCTTCAAACGGAAAAGTCCTCAGGTTGTGCCACGTATTTCAGAGGTGCACACTGCACTGCAGTCCTGGCTCAATGCCCTACCCACACCACCCTTACCTAATGTGTAAAACCAACACATGCAGTCTGGTCTGCCACTAAATCTACCACACTGCTGGTGCACGCTCAGCCAGACAAAAAAATAAATTGGCTGAAGCTTTTTCAAATTTAGAAGATGCTAAAACACTGTGCATTCAATCACTTCCCTCCCTCGTGGAATTATAACTCTATGAATGGAGTTGCAATGGCAGATGATAAATATGACCCATCTGCATATCATTTCTCTAACAATCTCTACCAGGGTGAGAGCAGAGACTGAGGCAGCAGCAGCCAGGTGGGGGAGGGTTCCATGAAACCTTTGGAGTGGATCATGCGGATAAGGCTGCTCAGCCACTCAGTCCAATTAAGTGATTAGACTTTTAGCGGGTGCTGTGGAAGTTCAGACATGAGGAAATGACTTGCATACATACCTTGAAAAATATTACGACCTGGGGGCCAACGTACGCAAGCAAAGAGGGAGGGGAAGAGGAAGACAAAGAATTGAGACAGCCGGGACCACTGTCTGTGTGCTGAAGCAGCATTTAGTTGAATTGATTTACAATCGAAGGAAAATCACTTTGACAATGGAATGTGGTGAGCGCATGCAGACGAGGTAGAGTTGGGGTCCCTGTTATTCCACTCACTTTAGCTGGTGCTCATCTTTGACTGCGCCAAAAGCTGGAAACATTTTTATAATTCAATTGCCCAAATCAATTGGTCTGAGCCTGCATTATGTGGACTTTTGTTGTTTTTCAAGATTTTTTTTGCACTCTGAGTTTTAGCAAGATAATTGCCTAGTATAGTAAACCCCAAATCTGGACAGAAGGTGATTTATCAGCCATATATGCTTTAAAGACTCATGTAGAATGCACAAATGAGAGATGCATTCTTCACATAAACAGAAAATATCTTAACGTGAAAACTAGTGTGAATTTTCTTGTTAGACTTTTCGTTTATGTTGTGATAAATGGATAGAACAACTGAGGGATTTAAAATTCAAAACATTTTGTTTTATTTAAATAGTTTTCAAATGATGCTATTATTTAAAGAAGAGAAACCCAGATTTCCAATGTTCAAGACATAAAGTAGTACAGTAGGTTCGCAAACCACAAAAACCAGGGTCACTGTTATGTATTGCTATTCAAAATCCTGATAGGATCTGTAGCATGCACAAACAAATAAGATATTAAATAGTAAAAATGTACAGTCAATAAATAATTATTTACATGACTCTGAATATACCTTAACTCTGAATAAAATTAACTGAATTTAAAATGAAAGTAGTGAGCTCTGGAAATGCATACCCTTTTGGGGATCAACACGCCTGATCCTTCCTCTAGATTGTACTTATTAAACCTATGAGACAAACAGTTCCTTGGCAGTTGTACGCTGCATTCAGGATTAATTACTTATTAGTGATTGTATGCTGTCTCTCTGACACACACACACACACACAAACACACACTAAAGCTCTGCCAATCCCTGCAGTCTCAAAGGATAGGACACCCCAGGGATTTTTCTTCTGCTGAGATGTAAAAAAATCCTTGTTGCTGAGCTCGGTTTGCCACCCTTCATACGCTGGAGTTCTGGTGAGGTTTCTGCTGTCCTGGCTGTAATTAGAGATCAATATGGGTGCGGCTAGTAAGAGAAACCATTCCGGGAATCAAACCGGCAACCTTTCAACTACTAGTCTGATTCCTGAATCGCTGAGCCATCTGACCCCCAAAGGAATAGACGATATTCATGTCACCACTGTGTCCATTCTGTGTCCACTCAGGAGGGGTTCACATGCATGAGAATAAGGTAACGGCAGCGCGCAATTGGCCACAACCCCGGACAGTGAGGGAGCTGCAAAGTTTTATAAGATTTGCCGACTTCTATCGAAGATTTGTGCGCAATTTCAGCATGGTGGCGGCATCATGACAGGACAGAAGGGAGGTAAACTACAATGGACAGTGACAGCCAGGGCCGCTTTTGAGAACCTTAAGAAGTGCTTCACTAAAGCACCTGTACTGCACCAAGCAGAACCCACACTGCCATTTTTAGTGTAGGTGGATGCCTCTGAAGTCGGGTCGGGGCAGTACAATCACAGCGCAGAGGTAAGGCTTCCACAACCCACCCGTGTGTTTTCTTTCAGAGAGAAATTATGACATGGGAAGCAGGGAGTCGTTAGCTATTAAACTTGCTTTGGAAGAATGGCGTCAGTAATTGGAGGGTGCTCAGCCTCACTTTGAATCATCACAGGAATCTCAAATACCTCAGGAAGGCAAAAAGGCTCATCTCCCATCAGGCAAGGTGGCCATTGTTTTAACCGGTTTCATTTTACTGTCTCCTATCTTCTCATTGTTCTCCAGTCCAGGAATATGTCCTCCCATCTGAATGTCTGGTATGGCCCATCCATTGGGAAATCGATGATGTAATAAAAGATGCACTTCTTAAAGAATCACCACCTCCGGATACACCACCTGACAAGACGTACGTCCCTGTAGCCATAAGAACCCAGCTATTGCATTGGTGCCTTATGTCCCTGGGGTCTGGGCACCCCAGCATCACAAAAACTTGTGATCTTCTAATGAAGATGTATTGGTGGTCGTCACTGAAGGATGATGTGTCAGATCACGTCATGTCATTGTGTGCAGTTGAAAACACCCCGACAGCTACCCACAGGTGAGCTAGTACCCTTTCCTGTACAACACAGGCCCTGGTCACACATACCTATGGACTTTGTTACAGATCTCCTCTGGTTACACAACCATCCTAGTTATGATAGACCGATTTTCGAAAATGTGTCGTCTGGGTTCCTCTTCCTCAGCTACCTAACGCATTTGAGCTGGCAGACTGTCTTCCATCAGTTTGGGATATCAGAGGACATTGTGTCAGACCGAGGGCCCCAATTTACCTCTCGGGTATGGAGGGCCTCTCGGAGTTTCCGTCAGCCTAAACAAAATTCACTTGTTTACTCCTCTCTTCGCCTGACCCCTTTCAAGTGTGTTCTTGGTTACCAGCCTCCGTTGTTCCTTTGAGACACCGTCCGGACCGCCCCACTCCCCGGCCACGGGGTCTACCGCCCCCTCGGTCTGTTGGGGCTCCTGGAGCAGCCCGTTGAGGGGGGGACTCTGTGAGGCCCTCCCATACCGGCTACACCATCTCTCTACCAGACACTGACACTTCTCAACATCCCCGATCAACCGAAAACACTATAGGTCTCATTCACCAGAATTATGAACACCTGCAACCAATTATCCACCTGTATGTATGTCAGTTTGGTACTCTCTTCGCAATGTATTGTTCATTTATAACTTACTGAGCGCTATCATTCTATCTGCCTTTTTTTTTATGTATTTACCCATGCCTTTTCTTTTAACCACCAAAATTTGGAGTCTGACCTGTGCCTTTGCCTGGGATTACCCGTGTATCGACCCAGCCTGCCTGTTCTGTCAACTAAGATTTTGATTCTGCCCTGTGCCTCTGCCTGTGATTATAAGTGTATCAACCCTATTCTGGACAATGTTTTCTCTTGAACACTGATAACTATCATTGTATGTATATACAGTGTATCATCTCTGCATCTCCTACCTGTGAACCTAGGTAGTATTATCTATTAAATCATCTTTTACCCATCTCCTGTGTCGAGTCGTTACAATGTCTAATCTGTGCAGGTATAGTACATTAGTTATTTTAAGATAATATGGTAGGTTTTAAATAATAATCCTTTCTATTTTAGATAAATATTTAAGTGCCCAATGAAAATCTAACTTTAAAAGTGAATATTAGCAAACTTATATGCTACACAGCAAAATCCCCAGTGTTAAATCAACTCTGAGAGTGTTAAATTAACACTCTTGGTGTTTATATACCGCCAATGGGAAGTATATAAACACAAATTTAACACTCCCCAGAGTTGATTTAACACTGGTGATTTTGCTGTGTATGAATCTTCTTGAATCTGCATTAGTAGATATTGTGGCCAGGGTTTATATGACTAAAACTTCACTTTAAACATTTTTGAAAAACATTGATAATGTCATCTTCCCGAGGGGTTTGAACTAGCCAATCACAAGGCAAGGGAGGGATGAGCTGGGACAAATCAGTGCACAACTACTATCCTAGACAAAAAAGCTGTTAATTAACAAATGCAATATAGCCAGAGGTATGTGGCCACCTGATCACCCATATGAGCTTGTTGGATATCCCATTACAAAACAATGGGAGTGGCCCCCCTTTATTTGTGGCAAAAATACAAACTTTAAACAGTCCCAGACTATTAGCCCTCTCTAGCATTAATAGGGGTGTACACATACTTTTGGCTAAATTGTTTACATCATTCCTATTTTTTGGAAGGAAAACTATTCAAAATAATTGTAAAGTTGTAGACAGCACTTGCTGCAGTAAACAACTGAATGCAGTACATTTGTCATGACCCTGCAGTGTACTACTCACTGTGTGGTATGTTTTGTATAGAAATGCTCATTTTAATGGCATAATACAGCTGCCAGATAAATTATGAACATTGGCAATTTGATTTTTGTAGGATTGCATGTGTCTTAATTATCCATGTGTGTGTGTACATCTCTGCATAGATTCTACCAATTGCTGCTGCCTTCTGATTCCATTCCAACAAAGTGCAGCTTACATGAGCTTTATTTTGATTTGTCCTCATTGGCTTATCCCACCGCATGATCTCTGTCTGACCATGCCTCTAGCAGAGTTAGCAGAATGCATCAATGCTTAGTGAAGGTTTGCATCACAGCAGGCCATTTGAAGGTCACTTCTGAACTAGAGGAAAACACTCACATGTCCAACCTAATCAGAACCAGTTAAACTATTTGCTTCTTTTTTATACAGTTCACACATTCATCTCTCATTACATATTTATTGTGTCCCTGATTAGGAAGAAGTTTTTAACTGTCCAGTCATGAATGTTCTGTAGCCATAACTGTACATGAAGTACCACTCTCTCTCTGAACCGTAACTGCAGCTCAATGCTCATACAGCTGTAGGCTAAAACTTGACACAGGGTTTACAGATTACACAGACACATAAAGTATGCATTTGTACAAACAGTCCACTCCACTAATATTGGCACTCCTTGATAAATATGAGCAAAATGGGCTGTGAAAACAGGTCTTTAGTGTTGTAAAGTAAAATTATTGAAAAAGAAAAACAATTTTAGAAAAAATCTAATCAATCAAAACAATTATTGGCACACGTAGAGATTATTTTGAGTAAAATCCAAGAGAAGAAAATTCCCATTAATAATTTATCTTATTATGTTCACGAATGCCCTGACTTCCTTCACTGGGGTTTAAAAACACAGACCAAATTCCAATAGTCAGCCATCACTTAGGGAATGACCTGGGAACTCAGCAATTATTGGTGACACAAGGTTGTTGTGTTGCACATATGAGGAAATGGCTATAAGAAAATAGCTCAATGGTTGAAAAAGTAAATTCCCACCACCAGCCTAGAGTTTGCCAAATGTCACTAAAGCCTTCTATGGGACCATTTTCTATGGTCAGATGAACCCAGAATAACTGTGTTTAGAAACAAATACCCAAGGTTTGTTTGTCATAAACAGAAAGATAGCAATGCAGCAAAGTACCCTCCTCCCCACTGTGAAGTATTGTGGTGGATCTTTGATGTTGTGGGGCTAATTTTCTTCCAAATGCCCTGGACAGATTGTTAGGATATGCGGTATCGTGGACATTTCAACTCAAAACCTCACTTCTTTTGACCGAATGTTTAAAATAGACCATGGCTGGATCTTCCAGAAGATTTGGGATGTCCTGCTTACTCACTTTTTTTTAGACTAGTGTTTTTGTTGTGTGACATATGTGAGGTTCAGAGACGCTTCAGGCTGAACGATTCTGAGCTCAACAAAAACACCAATGCTGTGTGTTATGTGACTAACAGTGAGGGAGGTGTTTGATGTTTGACGTATGATACTCTACCAGATCTAGTTTACTGGCAGTAAATGAAGCTACTAATTGTCTGTGTAAAGGCCTGTGGAGAGCTAGAATGTAGGTTACTCATCATTAAACTTCGGCCTGGGTGGATGTTTTTAATATTTAACCACCACCAGGGTTGTGTGCGTAATTTCCATTGGGAACCAATATGTTATTTTATTTTTATCTTTTTTAACTGTATATTGCTCAGTAAAAGAGCATAAATTACAAAAATGTACAATGTTTTGGACTTGCCAAGGTTACATTTTATTTCATATTCGGTCTAGATGTGAGTATTCTGGTTCAGCTGTTTGGTGGGGTTGGAAGAGCTTTAGCGGTTGTGATGGAACAGCTGTGTTTGTTACCTTTCTATTAATCCTACTATGAAAGACATTACAATGAGATAAGAGGTCATAGATAGTCTGGTTGGATTGTTGGGTCAGTTGCTGGTTCAAATCCACTGAAACTATAAGGTGTGTTGCTGGACTAAGCAGGACATGTAACTCTAATTGCTCTTGTCAATCAGACTATAAGTGTCAGCTAAACCTCAGCTGACTCAAATGTAAAATATCTGCACCCCCCAGCCAGCCTCCGCCTTTCTTTGATTTTCAAATTCTATTAGTAATTGCAGCACTTCCAGTGCAGTTACAACATTCCTTTGAAGCAGTGAGCCCAATTAGGTTGCTAACATGGGAGGGCTCATGAATAAAAAATCTCATGTCAAAGTAGGATTCATGCTGAATTCACTGCAACAATGTGTCACGTAAGAGGCGCCTATTTCCTAGAAACCAAGGGTGACCACAGATAGTCAACATATTTTTACATTTTTGTCCAGGGGGGTTTGCAGGATTTAAGTATGTTAGTCTTGTTCAAGGGCAGAATGACAGATTTTTCACAGTACAGACTCTGGGAATTGATCACAGAAATGTTTGACTACTGGTCAATTGCTCTTATGTCTAGAATTTCTGCCACCCCAAGACAAACAAAGGTCATTTTCTTAACACCGTTCAATGTCTGCCAGGCCATTTGTCATTATTTTCTTTCTATCAGGTCAACTGTTTACTTGGAAATTGTGTTATTTCCTAAGTTTACCTCTCTTACTAAGGTGAAAGTCTACTCCTATTCAAGCCTTATCCCTCTGTTGTAAAATGTCTGCTGTGTGCTGTCAGTCTGGGATACCATCTGCGTCCCAATTAGGACACTGAACAATGTGCAGGGCACTGTGCAAGGGCAAGAAAAGCAGGGAGGCCAGTGCCAGCAGACACAGTTGACTCATGCCATGTGGCCAAAGGAAAATGTTCTCGGCACAGGACATGCACATTCTCCCTCTCCAATGTGTCTGGATGCCTGTATGCAAGCATGACGACTGAAATGACAACAAAGGAAACAACCCTGACGGCTGCAGCAACTCACTGTACGCCAGTGTAGCAAAAGCTCCTAAAAGCCTCGACCAACGAGAAGGAGGCCATTACCGTTCTTAAAGAATACAACTTCTTTCTTTTCCTTATAGAGTGTGGTAATGGTTGCATGTATACCAATGTGTTGTAATTTTATCAGGTCCTTTGCAGTCAGTAGAGCAAAAGAGAGGAAAATATTTCAATTCCTGAAGGAATGCATTTTCATCCCACTCATCGTGAAGTAAGAAATCTGTAATAGAAACCTCTGGTGTGAGATGGCTAACATGAACAGCTCTAGTCAGACTATCCCAAATTACACCTCCGGTCTTGTCTTTTTTTGTCCACATTTCCATGGTTGGATTGAAACCCTGGTGACATATCAAAGTAGTTTTGTTTTAGAGAGACAAAATATATGTTCCACAAAGAGTACACCGAGAATATAAAGGCTACGAGTCAGTCCTTATTCTCAAACCAGGGAGTTTTTTTAAGGAGACTTCTGGATATAGGATGAGTACAATGTAGGCGGGGCAACAGCTTTATTTAACAGAATGGGACAATACTTATTAAAAAAGGGGAAAATACTCATGCAGTGATGCATCAACTACTACCCAAGTTTGCCTTAAGCTACCTAAAGGCAATGTGTGAGCTTATCTCTACAATGGAGATAACAATGGTTTAAACTGGGAGAGATGTGGAAAAGAGCTTAAGTCAGCATTAGTGATGGGCCTACAAGCAGATGTGCATGTAGCTTGAGCATTGACCAGCTTTCATTATTGTGATCCCACCATGACTTAAATGTAGAGATCTACATTATTTCTATTAGGTATCTGATGCTAGTATACATACACTGCCACCTCAAAAGTAAGCAAAAAACAACAACTTACGTAAAAGCCTGATACAAGCAAACAATAAAGATATGTCAATGGCAATATTCTCCTATCATGTGACATAATTGTACGGGTAAACAATATTTACAGTAGAAATGTGGTGGTGTACTGGCCCTAGGCCTGTGTTTTTTGCAGGTTGATGTCCACAATGTGGCCATACTAGTGGATTTAAAAAAGGAAGATACATGGAATACAACTCAGTTCATCATTGGAGATTAATCTACGTTTCAACGTGCACGTAACTTGATAGTGATCAGTTCTAAATGGTGCTCCCATGGTGTAACTTACATATGGGAATATACCCTCACTGGCCACTTCATTAGGCACACCTTTTCAACTGCTTGTTAATGCAATTATCTAAATCAGAAAATCACACGGCAGCAAGTAAATGCATTTAGGCATGTAGACATGGTCAACGTGCTCTGCTGAAGGTCAAACCAAGCATCAGGATGGGGAAGAAAGGTGATTTAAGTGACTTTGAATGTGGCATGGCTGTTGGTGCCAGAAGGGTAGTTTTGGGTATTTCAGAAAGCGCTGATGTACTTGGATTTTCCCATACCACCATCTCTCAGGTTTATAGAGAATGGTCAGAAAAAGTGAAAATATCCAGTGAGCGGCAATTCTCTTGGCAAAAATGCCTCGTTGATGACAGACGTCAGAGTTGAATGGCCAGAATGGTTCGAGCTGATAGAAGGACAGTTATTTAAATAAACACGTTACTACCAAGGAATGCAGAAAAACATCTCTGAATGCACAACATGTCGAACCTTGAAGAAGATGGACTACAGCAGCGCAAGACCACACTGGGTGCCACTCCTGTCAGCTAAGAACAAGAAACTGATGCTACAATTTGCACTGACCCACCAGAATTGGACAATAGACAATTGGAAAAACATTGCCTGGTTTGATGTGTCTCAATTTCTGCTGCAACATTGAAATGTTAGTGTCAGAATTTGGCGTAAACAACCCAAAAGTATATATCTATCCTGCCTTGCTGGTGGTGGTGTAATAGATAAGAACACTTTATAAGAACAGTTTATTGATCCCTGTAAGGGGAAACTCATTCACAACCACTGTGAATGGTGTTGGTGATATTTTCTTGGCACACTTTGGGCCCCTTAGTTCCAATTGAGCATCGTTTAAATGACACACCCCATCTGAATATTATTGCTGACCATGTCCATCTCTTTATGACCACAGTGTACCCATCTTCTAATGGCTACTTCCAGCAGGATAATGCGCCATGTCACAAAAATCACAACATCTCAAACTAGGTTCTTGAACATGACAATGAGTTCACTGTACTCAAGTGGTCTCCACAATCACCAGATCTCAATCCAACCAAGCATATTTGGGATGTGGTGGAACGGTAGATTCACATCATAGATGTGTAGCCAACAAATCTGCAGCAACCGCGTGTTAATAATGTCAATATGACCAAAATATCTGAGGAATGTTTCCACCACCTTGTTGAATCTAGGCCATGAAGGATGAAGGCAGATTTGAAGGCAAATATCGAGTCCAACCAGGTACTATCCAGGTGTACCTAATGAAGTGGCCGGTGAGTGTACATGTTTCCATTAGGAAGTTCCCGCTGCAGTTATATTTGAGTCCCTTTTGGTTGGAAACTAGCCTACTTTTTTACGGCAGATAAGGTGCGGACTCGCCGGTCCGTTCTATAGGTTGTTATTTTGGCCAGTTGGTCAGGGGTGGATCATTAGCGCAGACCGGTTACTTGTCATGCTATGGTTCATCAGCGCAAGCAAAATAAATAAATAAAATGCGTAGTTTGTCAACGCAAGGAAGCATTTCTATTCTAGACTGCAAAATTGACTAATAATACACACACGAGGTTGGAATTTGCGTTGGACAAGGTGCCCTGCGCTGCCTTGATGTGTTTTAGTTTTTATTCCATTTTTAAAGCACTATCAGCAAACATATTTATTCAATGGATGTTGAAAGGTTTCAATAGCCCTTTACATCGTCTGTCGGCTCAAGGGCATGTAGCTACAATCCCTGGATTAGCTTCAACCAATTCACTCTGATAATCTAATGCAGCAGTGCGATGTCTGTTGCTAGCGCTGATTGACATATACTCCAGGGTAGACGTATTATAAAACGGATACTTTATGTTTGCAAACCCGACATAACCAGCCGCCTGGAATAAGTAAGCGTATGACCAATATTCTGCAGTTAAACAGCAGAGACGTCGAGCTTGACATTCAGTTACGACGCAGACGTTGCTGCAGTTAATTTTTTGCATATGCTATTTGAAGACTGTCAACCCGCTCCTTTGCGTAGTCCAGTAGACTTCTTTGAAGCAATACTTTGTACTTGGATTCTTTCACTTATTTAACAAAAGCACTTGAGCAAGGAGGTATTGAACAAACGAAAAAAATATCTTACCCGTGCCGCCATCTTTGCGTTTGGTGATGTTCAGAGGTGTAGCTCTGAATAGTATTTCATACGGTAGTCGGCAGCACTGACGGTAGACGCAGGCGGCAGTGGCAGATAGAGGCAACTGGCTACGGAGGAGGAACCAGCCAACACTCCACGCACGCATAGAACACTACACGACTGCAACGCATTTGATTGGCTGGATTGAAAAAGCCCCTAGCATCAATTAGCTCGAGCGATGAAGGGTTGTATTATTCTTCATGACGATCTCGTGCCTTCAGCCTTCCTCACGTTGCACTGTCGATGGATTGGCAATGGGTGGTGGCAATCTAGATTTCTGCCTATACAAAATTACATATGTGATCTGCACATGTAAAAAAACACCTAGAATCTGAAACTTGTTTGAGTGGATATTGCTAAGGCATGCTGGAGCAGAATCCGTTGGTCCAGTATGCTCATTTCAGTATGGAAAAGTCTTTCAACAACGGTCAGGACCATGGACAGTGGACCGCGCCCTACCCGTTCAGCACCACCGACCGTGGACTGCTCCTTCTAACCGCTCTACCACATCAAACAAGATAATTAGGGACATCGAGCAACTTTCCGGGTTTGAGCGAAACAGGCGCCTACATTTCAGGGGTTCAGTTTGATCATGGCACAAAATGGCAGTTTGGTTACAGTTAGGTACTTCATCTTTTTGGATGCAAGTTAATTGTTGGTAATTGCTGCAACTTAGTCTAACTCAAGTCAGCCTATTGTGAATGAATGCTTTCCCCATCAGCCTCCCTCACATACAACATATCGAAACAATATCAGTTACACACTATGCTCTTTAGTCTCCTTTTTAAATTCCATTGGATGCCAAAGCTGGAGCTCCCTCCCACTCTGACCCTTTTCTCCAGTCAGTGTTGAGAAAGTGAGAGGATGTATAGAAGATGCAGTGGAAATATTCCCATAAGCTACAACTTGCAGAGCTTAAACATCAGATTTTATTGTAACATCACTTATTGTGGCATATCAGAATAAAACTACAAATCATAGCTATTAATCTTAAAACTCACTCAGATCTCCACAAGATGCATACTGCCCAGCCCGCATTTATAATGAGTAATCTTCAGGAAAGAACTCTCTACTCCCCTGTAGTGGCCACACTGTGTAGTACTGGCTCTCGTTCTCTCGTATGGGGTGGCTTCCGGTTTAAAGATGGAGGTTTTCTCTTCAGGTACAATAATTTGAATGTGTTTGGTTGGCCTGTGTGATGACGGTATATTTTGTGGTCATTCGAAAGGGACTGCTGTAATACCATGGTTTATTATAGTTGAAATGCCGTATCTTTTTACAGCTAGGGGTTTTGCATCAATGTTAAATGGAAAAAGACATTTGAATGTTCTTTGTAATCAACTGTGAAGTGTTTAAATCCATAAACATATAATAACAAGAAGTATCATGTCATAACCTAAAACAACACAAAGTAAAATATGTTCAAATATAAACTGTTAAAAAAGAATATGCTTTCAAAAGGATTTCACACAGTTTATCTCTAAGGGTCATTCACACTATCAGACACAAATAAACATAAATTGTAAAATTGCTTGCAAATATCATTTTTTATATAAAGTATTTATAACAGTTGATCAAATTCTTCTCACTCACATACCGAGTCATACATCCACATACACTAGTCACAGATTGCCTCATCTTTACTCTAATAACACTATTTTGCCTTGATTTGTTCAACACTGTTGCACACAATATGATTCACAAATGAAAAGAGGGAAATGTATAACTCCATTAACTTAGTATTTTACACTTTTTTGTAATGTTTGTGTTGCAAGTGATAACATGGCACGTAATTATGACTTAGTCAAAGAAGGAAAAATATCCAAGGTGAACTTCACCCTCCTCCATGGAGTTTCATAGAGTCTCAGGCTGTGTTCCATTCCAAATAGGTGCGGTTTCATTCTATACATGTTGGGTTCCAATCTGAAGAGGCTGTTTGATTCCAAACATGAATATGTTTCCTTCCTTCAGTCCTTTGCATCTTGCCCTTGCTGATTTAAATGGACTAAATTAAAAGGAGTGGTGGAAACTCCATCTGGCAGACATTATATCAATTACCTTATTAAGGAGAGAAGTCAGAGCAAAGCAGTCTCATTGCTTGTTACTTCCACTACATATGTACTAATCTGTATTATTGGCCTGTTTGATCCAGTGCATTTTGGAAGGCTTGTAGATGAATATGCCAAGTGTCCAGACATCAGTACTTCACAAGTCACAGTAACTACCTCATGTTTATAAGAGAATAATTACACACATTCAAATGTTGTTGGTGCTAGACATGAAATAACAATTAAAAGAGAGGAATAGTCATGTGTTCTCTTCAATTAGAATGCAACAAACACTTGATGACCAAACAACTGTATTGAATGTGAAAGTGTTGGGACTGTACCACATCTCCACAGCCGAGAGAATATCTTGACGATCATCCTTTTAATTTCATCCGATTGTCACATGTAAATCTGCTAGCTACCTCTCAATCCATCCCAACAGTGTCAGCGGAAGAACATGTATGCAAGGTTTGCAATGTCACTTTAACGTGTACATATTTCATGAGGTTTGAGACTGTGGACACTATGTGGCAGTTTCAATTTATCGCTACAAAACCAAGGAGATTTTGATACGGACCCATCATTCCAAATTCTGTTTTTACATGTTGCCATTGAGTTATATTGATAGAACACAAGTCACTGGCTCCTGTCACCTCGAACATATATAGTATTATAACAACTAATGAAACGTACAGATGGGGGGGTTGCGTGAAGTAGTCTTTCTTGTTCTGCATGATGATCCAAGATTGGTTATTTTGGAAATACATCATCTTTAGAACGATATGGCACACATGGCTCCCAGCTTTCCATCATTTGCAGAAAGTGGGATAATAGTCAATGATTAAATCATGATAAGATCATTATACATGTTTACTGCTCCCAGACTGATATCATGTTCAGGGGGTTAGTCCCAAATGGTGTCCTGCTAACTATATAGTGCCCTATCTTTTGGCCTGTTATATAGTGAATAGGGTGCCAATTGGGTTTTATCTATGGTGTGTGTAAACACAAAGCAGCATGCTAGGAACTGACAGAAGCAGACATGCATGTCAACACAAGTTGTTGGATAAATAACCATCAAGTGTGAAACTTCTCCTTAACAAGGAATCCAGTTTGTTCGATCCTCAACATAAACTAGGCAGGTGTACACATTACACCATGTGCCCCGATAATAATCTCCTGGAGCTCTCGACTAGTGTTGTTTTTCGGGAGTGGCGATGTAAATCAATTACCATAGCACTATCCGTCAGATACCAAAACGGCAGTCAGGTTTATGGCCCGGGTGGTGGGGGTTTAGGAATGTCACCATCTAATCTGGAAATGGTTGACTGCAGCAAAATTAGACAGCAGATGAAGAAGCCCTGCTGCAGTCAGTGGGATGAGTGGTTTACAGCCAGGTGCTTTTGCTGTGGAGCAGTGTTGTGCGCGGGTTGACTTTGGCCAGGCTCATGTTGATGGCGAGGTAGGTGGGTATTGGCAATCGGTGCTTGGTGGGCATCAGGGAATGAAGACGCGCAAGGCCGTGCAATGTGCGGAGGTGACACGGGATGGCGCTGCCTCATACGTAATTGGATTGTGATGTCTCTAGTGACCCCCCCCCTGCGGTATTGTTCTGTTGTGTCTCCCCCCCACAGCCTTTCTCTTCAACTCTGCTGTTGGTTGATTTGATGACTCATTATTTTCTTCACCTAACTATGTACAGTGCACCGGTTGACTACCACAGTGGTGTTGTCTGGTGTTTCCACTGGCTGTGTTAATATCTAGGTTCAGTAAGGGTGCAGACCCAGATTGGAGATGTGGAAAACGGATCTGGAAGCCTCACATGTTTGAAAAGTTCCCATGCAGTGATACCTTTCACTCTGAATCTAGAGAAATAATATATTTCAAGTACATTTGAATTTTCAATAATTGAGTTTTGGGGGAAGGGGGTGTTATCGTTTTCTATTAATGCCCTCTTATCAAATTTGCTGTGTAAAATCATCCTGGAGGCAGTGTTTTACTGTTTGTTGGACATAAAGGTTATCAGTAATTGTATCTCTGTGATTGCCTGTAAGTGCTTTATTGTACAATGAGGTCCAAACACCAGGCCCATTGTCATGATACACAACACCACAGCCTACTAATTGACCATTATGGGCCTCCAGCTAAACCAATTTTCTACTAATGTGAGATAGGAACACCAGACAACACTCCTTTTCTTCCTGTGGTTGTGCTGCCCTAACCCAAAGCCCCACCCCATTCCCCATCCCTCTTATCGATCAAGGCCTATCAACAACCTTGTCTTCTCTTCCTCTTTCTTGCTCTCGTTCTTGAGGTCGGCGAACACCTGGGTGAAGTAGTGCGGGTCTGAGTTGATCTGGAGCATCTTGCCGCTCATCCGGTTGATGATCTCCAGGCAGCGGTCCCAGAATGCCTCCTTCTCTGCCTCCACCAGAAAAGGCTTCAGCGGGTAAGAGATCTCATTGCCCATGTACGAGTATGACAGGTAAAGGCAGGTGAGCAGAGATGCCTGCAGTTCCCGCTCGCTGGCCACTTCGGAGGAGACAACGTCACGGCACAGCATGTAGAGGAAGACCACGTTGGCCGGAGTGATAAAGCCCTGGTCCTGCCAGCCCTGCAGAAGGAGGGAGCGGTCCACACTACGCAGCCACAGCACCGGGTCGGTGGGCGACAGACGCTTCAGCCGGTAGCAGCGCCGGCACAGAAACTCGCCCAGGCTGCGCATGAGCTCACTGGTCGAAGCCTGGACGATTACTCGCTTGGGTGTGCCCGCGTTGGTGGCCTGACCTCCCACGGAGCCAGTCAACGAGTTCTTCTTGGCAGTTGCGGCCACGTTGGATACGGTCTTGGAGGTGGGGATGGTAGCGGCTACAACCGGCTCCTGGGCTGCAAAGCTGGACAGGTTGGCACAGGACTGGGACTTTTTCAGCTTCTGGCTGTTGGTGATAACATGCTCGGCGCTGCCCTTCTGGCCATCATCGGGCGGGAGCTTCTTCGATCCCTTTCGCTTGGCCGAGACGGCCACGATGCGTTTCCATGGTAACACGCTGATGAGGGACTGGCGCTTGAGGCTCTTGGTGTCCTTGGAGTTTTTGCTGTTCTGGACGGCCGTGTAGTGACCCACAGTGGCCGGGCCATCCTCGAACAGTGCTGCCTTGCGGTAGCTTGGTGAGAGAGACAGAACAGTGCCCATGGTTCCTCTGAGGGGAATTATGCTGGGAGACTGCCTCTGTTGGGGTGGAGAAGAGTTTCTAAATAGGAAAAACCAAGAGGGTTCTCTGAGAGGAAATGGTACCTGTGATGAAACAGAGGAGAAAGTGTATTACAAAGAATGTCATGGGTTTTTGGTTGCTTATTGACTGGTGAATGCATTTCCAGTCGTTTTGAAGATAACTCTTGCTGTGGAATATTTATAGAAAACATTGGTGTAAAGTGGGCACAGTAAAATGATCTAGTGTTAATAATAATAAAAAACGGTTTTCCAGTTCTGTTCAGTTGATCCAATCCTGACAGACCACAAGACTTTAAATTGAAGTAATGAAAATGTATCTACCTAACTTTGTACAGTATTCTACAAATCCAAATCCCTTATCGGTTTGGGATAAACCAATCGGTTTGGGATTAATCAGTATGTTCAAGTACCTAAATTATGAATAATGATTTTGTTAAATGAACTACCTGTTTTTATAAAGACTTACTGTTGCAAGTTGTTTTGTTAGTCACGTGAATGAATAGACCCAGGTCTGTATAACACTTTATGAAATAGACATCACAGAGTTAATGCATAATGGGCAAATCTCGCAACATTCACTCCATCAGCTACAAATGTCAAATGAGAAATGATTTATCATTAATGTCAATGCTGCTGTGAATAACATGTATCAGGCGTTTTAATACAATATCGTTCATTTTGACCAGAAAGCTTAATTAAAAATACAAGGCTACACATCTCATGGTAACGACTATTATACAGGGAAGATGATAAAGCCACAAGAAGCATGATAAAGAAATGTGCGCAAGCATCCATTTTAGCTTCAAAATGGAAGCCTTGACTGAAAACATCATCCTCTTTAGCACACGACAGTTTGCAATACATACACATATAATATATGCCTGTTACATATATTTAATATACAACAATAATAAATATGATTTATTGGGGACACATGACAAATGCCCCTGTTCGATGTTTTCAATAAAATTATTAGGACAATATACTGAAATAGAATACATCAAATGTACATTATTTGAACATATTTGCATAATCGTGATCAAATATGACAAACATAATGCAACCATATAGAAACCGAAAAAAATACATAATCGCATGTTGATTTAAACACTTGATAATGATGCTGACACACGCGACAGAAAAAACAACTGTTCACAAGGGAACAATTAATTACCTTTAAATCAGTGGCGTCTTCTGGTGTACTCCATAAATTATCACGGCCCTGTGACCTTTACTTTTGGTAAATGATAGTGAATCTGTGGGCTTGAGAAGAACCGACAGGCCTAACAGTTGTTTTTCACACCGCGCTGCTGCACAGACACAAACGCTCTCCAAGGTCCTGGGGCATCTGCAGAGAGAGCAAGGCGAGGAGCTTTGGAGCTGAAATCTGAATGAACTAACGTTTTCCGGTTCTAGTAGTGTATCATGCTTCAACTAAGAGTAATGAAACAGTCTCTTTCTCATAGAGGGCAATATGGGTACACAGCAGATGCGAAATGTATTGTCAACACTCGCTATTAGTATAAAAATGTCTTCCATTGAAGAGCAAAAATCAATAGAACGGCTGTTATCCCAGATCTAGCGACGATGTAAACAGCAACGGATAGGTGTTGTCTCTCAAACACGCCGTGGGGAAAGGCAAGGAAGAAGGAAAGGAAGTGCAAAACAAAGAAAATATACGTGAATAAAATGGCTACTACGGATTCTAAAAATAGACGGCTTATCCTTAAGCAAACCAGCTAAAATCTCGACGCTTTGATGCAGGCATCTGCAGTTATTCGGGTTGGCTGTAAAACTGAAATGGTGCCACCGTATTGGTCCATGCTGTGGACTGCTGTTTGCCGCTGTCGGAAACCAGACGGGTATTGGACGTGGATTAGATGCTTAGCCAACCACTGGTTACTCTGTCCAGAGTGCTGAATCCGATGTGTCCAGTGGCGCCATTCATTACTGCAAAGACAAATAGAGTGACTACACCACATTCAAACGAGTTGAGATTCCCCTACGTATATTAATAACCCATTGGTAGAGTCCGTAGGCCTATTTCTACTAACATAATCATTCTTTAGAAAACGAAAACTAATCGTGAAACTGCAACTCTCAGCTGGTGATGTAGATTTGGCGACAACTATACTGGAAGCTCGAGTGTGTGTTTTAGTTATTCCAGAACTATAGTCTAAAAATAATTGTTCAGATCTCGCAACTTATTCTAAAGTATCCGTTTGAACTTGTCTTTGTAGAATATTGACCACTATTAGATGTATTTTGATACTCTTCAATCATATCTTAAATGTACGCACATCATCCATTCATATTGTTTTACAATATTCAGTACAACATTTTAAATTCTCCACTGAACAAATTGTGTGTTTTCTGTGTGAATACATTAGAACTGGTGTCAGTGTAGTAGCATATACGTTTAAAGACAGACCAAATTGACATGCTAAGATTCATCATACCTCCACAGCAGTGGAGGCTGGTGAAACATAATTGAGGAGGATGGGCTCAAATTAATGTATGGGACTGGAGTAAATGTAATGGTATCTCATACTGGGTTTAATGTGTTTACTCCATTCCATTTACCCCAGTCCAGACATTAATATCAGCCCATTCACCTCAAGGTTCACAGGCCTCCACAGTAAGAAAAAGCAGCCCTAAATATGGCGTTAGATCAACGCCAAATGTCGCGCGCACGCAGAACGTCTCGCGCAAGCAGCATCTATTATGTTTGAGAGAGCGAAGGACTGGAGTTGCAAGAGCAGAGCTGTGGTTGCGAGGAGAATCCTTGTGTCGCGCGAGGAGAAACCTTGTGTCGCGCACGCAGAACGTCTCGCGCAAGCAGCATCTATTATGTTT
>JACXGM010003727.1:0-18279 GCA_016801145.1 Umbra pygmaea
AAAAGAAAATATAAATCAATCAAAAACATTTGCAATCAAAAGCTGCCTTGACTCAACCCCTGCAGCGTGCAGGGCAGCCCTCTGTGGAGGATGGAGGACCTCAACTTCTCCCTCTCCATCTTCCTCCTCATCCGCTTCCACCTCCTCCCCCTCCGGAATAGTTGCGCCTCCTCGCACAGCCATGTTATGGAGTATGGCCTTTGCCAGCGTAACTGCGCTAGAGTTGTGAGGCTTCATGCGCAGTCCTCATGCCGACTTGTGCAGGCACCGAAAGCGCAGCTTCCAGATTCCAATTGCACACTCGACAACGTTGCTTGTGCGAACGTGTGCAACATTGTAGGCTCTTTTTCCCACGACCTCGATGAAGCTCCCTGTAGCAAAAAACCTTAGCGCTGCAAGCAGCTGGACTTCAGGGCTTAAAGCAAAATTCCGCCGCGTTAGCCTGGCAAGCGCAGGTCTGAGAAGGTCCAGCAGCTCCATAATGACTTGTCTTGGGAGGCGACATTAGACATATTAGTTCTGATACCAAATTAAATCAATTTCATAAATAGGCCTGTATCCATTGCAAACATATTTTATTATTAGTCTTAAAATGTCCATAAAATCATTGATTTCTAAAGACTGCTGCACAGTGGCGGCGACTAGCGGCTTAAGCTCAAACAACGCTAAGAGTGCGCTTACGAATGGTCCAGACCAACCTTACGAAAGTGTGACTTACAGAAGATATACTTAGCGTACGAACGTTTCGGGAACCGTGCCATGAGGTTAAGAGAGAGGTTAAGGAATAGGTTAAGAACTACTTAGCGATAAGAACGTTTTGGGGAACCGGGCCCTGATCAGAAACCCAGGTAATTCCAAACGGTTCTCATACTTGTTCTTGCCATGGTATTGGCATGTCATTGCAGCACTATACAGAGCAAAACACTGAACCCATCCCTAGTCTTAGTTTTCACATACCTTATTTATATTATCCTCTTCCCTGCTTTACAGTCCTTACTCATAACACACGTCCTCTCTATTCACTTATACAGTACTGTTTTCTCTTTTTCTGTCTGCTCTCTCTGACACACATTCCAAATGTAAATTGATCTCTTCAGACCAAATAGACTTACATTTTTAACACAGAATCACCCAAAATTAACTACTTTGTCTGGGTGAAATGTAAATCACCTTCATTCACTGTCTTCATGAATTCCATCAAGCTCTGAGTAGTGCTCAGTTTGGTCTCCATGGATCTGATCTTAGCATCTTGATCTATTAAACATAGTTAAGGTTAGAGTTAGTAGTTAGTCTGACAAAAATTTACAAGGCTTTCATTTACCTTTACCCATGCTCCTAATGGTTTTTTACGGGACATAGTTTTATGTACTAATTTTACAGTGGCTAAAATATATGTTGGCATATTGTACCTGTGTATACAGGCTGCTTTGGATTCATACCTTCAATTATCTTTTTTTGCTTATTTCAAGTCTCCAATCCTGGTTCTGGAGAACTTAATGTCCTGACGGTATTCACTCCAACCCAAATCTAGAACACCTGACTTATTGACTGGTTAATGGACCTGACTGAGGCTATCTACACCAGTACAGCTCTGTAAAAAACAACCACGGCAAAGAATAGTTTCTCTCATTTTACTATTCTAAATACAAATATTGTCATTCAGAGCATTTATTTGTAGAAAATGACAACATTTGAAAATAACAAAATAAATCCTTGTTGTCAGGTCTTGAATAATGCAAAGAAAATAAATTAATATAAGTTTTCAAACAACACAATTCTAATTCGTTAACTTGTATAATAGTAATTGTCTTTTACGTATCTTGGCATCTCTCCACTAGTCTTTCACATTGATGTTGGGTGACTTTATGCCACTCTTGGCACAAATATTCAAGCAGCTCGGCTTCGTTTGATGGCTTGTGACCAGCTATCTTCCGCTTGATCACATTCCAGAGGTTTTCAATGGAGTTGATCTAACAAAATGTGCAGTGGTCTCTGATTTCTTTCCAGAGCTTTGTGTGTGGTTGGAGTGAAAACCTATAGGAATGTAGCTCTCCGGGAACATGGTAAGAGACCCCTGGCTTATAATTTTACTTATTTAACAACAATAAAGGTGCTGTTTTAAGTTAGATTTAGATTACCTTGAGTCATTCTCTGTAAGAGAGCAACAGTAACCTGTATGTCTCTCAGTTCTTCCACCTGGTTCTCTGTAGAAGTCAGTCTTGTTTCCATGGCTTCTAGACGTTTAAGAAGGTTACACACATCTGCCTGACAGCCTGTGTCTGACTCAGTTACAAATGGTACTTGGGTCTGTGTGAGAGCAACTTCACTCTCAATGTCCTGTTCTTGTTCTGGCTGAATCTCTACCATGATGTTATTGAGGTCGTCTTCACCAGCATCTTGACTGAGAGTCTCAGAAAGACACAACAGAACCACGGTCAGAAGTAGTACACCCATTTTATAGACTTCTACCAATGGAGGCTCTTCAGCTTGTATTTCACTGTAAGTTGCATAGAAAGACAAAAGGTATGTGTTCTTATATCCTTATAGGGTTAAACATTAGCCCTTACAGTAATACGGAAACAATCAGCAAAATAAAATTACCATTAAATATTTAACAATATAGTGAGATAACACAGTACGTATTCTCTGAAAATGCCTTTTTATAATTCCCATTTCAAAGGTCATCATAATTCCTAAATGTTTACTGGCATTAATCTTTATCTGTAATCTGAAAACCCAGAAACAATGCTAGTCTGTGTAAGGTATCACTGTATGATGAGGGAACATATATAACTTGTTTGTAAATTATTTATCTGTGATTTATTTTTAATCAACCAGAGCTTAGATGATTATATTCTTTAGTTTTGTGCTAATCAGTACATAGTCATACACTATTTCACCCTTCTGACTTGTTCAGTCATTGATTGGAAACATTTAATATTGTTCTAAAATTATTAGTTCTACTATTGCTATTATTTCACCATCCCAAGGTATTAGCTTTGGCAATTCACATGTTCCCACCTACACCCTTCATTGACATTTTTATTCCAAACAAGTATGAATTACAGAGGGAAACGATGGTTAAATCTGGTGAGGGTTAATATGTTATCAATGATAAGATTTAATAGTCCAGTATGTGAATTTGGATAGAACATTATGGTTTTGAATGTAGGTCAACACGAATCATAAACAAACAATCTTATCTGTTCCTGGGACAAAGTATCAATGATGGATCACACTCAAAACTAAGAAATGACATGAAGTAATAATATCGATGTCTGATTATACCAGACATGGAAAGGTACTCTGTCATAACCACAAACAGCTGACATTGAGGCCTTGATTGTGAAATACACTCACTTGCCACTTCATTAGGTACACCTTGCTAGTACCGGGTTGGACCTCTTTTGTCTCCAGAACTGCCTTAATTCTTTGTGGCATAGATTCAACAAGGTGCTGGAAACATACCGGTGATACAAAGCAGGATGGATTCACGTTTTTTATGATATTTATGACAAATTCAGGACCCTACCATCTGAATGTCACAAAAAGAACTCGAGACTCATCAGACCAGGCAAAGTCTTCCAAGCTTTTATTGCCCAATTCTGGTGAGCCTGTGCAAACTGTAGCCTTAGTTCCCTGTACTTGTGACAGTGGTGATACCAGGTGTTTCTGCTTCTGTAGCTCATCTGCTTCAAGGTTCAACATGTTGTGCATTCAGAGATGATGTTCTTCATACCTTGTTTGTAACATGTGGTTATTTGAGTTACTGTTGCCACTCTATCAGATTGAACCAGTCTGGCCAGTCTCCTCTGACCTCTGCCATCAACAAGGCATTTTCACTCTGGATATTATCTATTTTATGGATGATTTGGATGTAAACCCTATAGATGGTTGTCCCGGTAATGCCAGTAGATCTTTCAAAGTCACTTAAATAACCTTTCTTTCTCATTCTGATGCTTGTTGAACTTCAGCAAATCTTCTTGACCATGTCTTCATTCCTATATCCATTAAGCTGCTGCCACATGATTGGCTGATTAGATATTTGCTTTAATGCATAGTTGAACAAGTGTACCTAATAAAGTGAATGAAATAAACTTTCATTTCCATGTATGTCTGTGAAAAAGGCTTGGTGCAACAAACTTTTCATGAAATATATAGTACTCTGTTTTCATTGTAAAGGCAGAATTGTTTTAGTTTTTACAATTATAAAAAATTGACTCATATCAATACCATGAAGTGCTTGGAAGGACTAATCGTGTCAGTTTGGTGCATCTACAATCTGCATATTGCTGAAACAGGTCAACAGATGACAGCATAGCTACGGCTCTTCACACTGTACAAATTACTATGCACTATGCGGCCTATGTCACCAGCATCTCTCGGGTCCAGGGAGCAGCAGCACAAGTGCTCACGCGAAACCCAAGATTCTGTCCCTTTCCAATCAGTCTGTGTCCTCATCCCAGAATTGATGAACGTGCAGCGGGCTCTACTTGTCCGTGACCTGGATAGCCAGCCAATACAGTCAGGGGTAGTGTGTGAGGCCACTATCCCCGTCACCATGACCAATCAGCACCCCCCATACTGAACATATATACTTTTATGTTATAGATGTTATTAGGCCGGGGTAGTGGTGTGAGTATTCACAGAACTCGCTCTGCCACTCCTCCAAGAACCTCACACCTTTCCAATATGTGTTGGGGTTCCAGCCAGTGGCTGCATGGCATCCGAGCAAGATCAAAGCCCCCACCATGGAAGTGTGGTTCCAGCACATGGAAGAGACATGGAACACTGCCCACACCCATCTCCAGTGTGATGTGTGCCGACAAAAGGTCAAGGGTGACCGTCGTAGCGGGGAGACGCTGGTGTTCGTGCCTGGCTATAGGGTCTGACTGTCTTGCCCCTCCGCCTGCCCTGTTGGAAGCTGGGTCTGCAGTTTTGGGGCCATATAAAGCCCTGAGGAGGCTGAACGAGGGGACCTATTGATTACAACTGTCTGACACCCTCTGTATTAACGTTCCGTTGGCGGAAGGCCCTCTCCATGAGGCTAAGGATGGGCTGGAGAACCCCCCCCCTTTTGTGGATGGGTTTGTGTACACTGTCTGGTCCATCCTGGATTGGAGACGTTGGAGGGACAGTCTCCAGTACATTGTAGGAAGGGTACGGCCCGGAGAAGCAGTGCTGGGTTCTGGCTCGGGATGTCCTCGAGCTCACCCTCCATGTGACCTTATTGTCCCTGATTTTATACCTCTCCCTACCTCCAGCTTATGCTCTCACTTTCCATTACAAAGTACCAATACCCACAGAATATTATATGTGTTTAATGTTGCTATTATTGGTACAATTCTCTCTGTATGCAAAGAGAAGGATAACTTATAAATGGTATTCCTTTAATGGAAAGTTAAATTCCAAAATGTAGTGGCCACACAAAGATTGCTCGGGCTAGGAGTGGTGAAATAAAATAGGGTTATATTTCCTAGCGATCCCAGTATTATTTGATCCTGGCAGTACTCGGGCTAAACAACTAAATTGTGTAAGTGCAAAGACCTATACTATGAGCTACGCCAATGCATTCCATCTTTAATAAAATGTAATACTTTTCAAGTGGCACTAGGTGTCATCCTTTGACTATACATAAAACTAACCCAAACCAATCCTCCATGCCGGTCTTTTGTGAACAGAGTGGCGACACTCCCATTGGACTCCATGGTATGCTTTTACCGCCCACTTCTGGGGTATTCATTCTCGATTAGGTCCCGGAAATCAATGAGTGTCGCAACTCTTCTCTCTATGGCTCTGACAAATATGTAATCTCCATTGTCATTCCCCCTCTCCAGAACTTAGAGGTGGCAAAATAAAGTCTAGGGAAGGTTACAGTATGTGTTGGTTTAAAGACGTGTGTTGCTACAAATATTAGCACTTATTAGCACTTTATTACTCTATGATAATTGTGGACATTCCTTGAATTTATATCCATGCATTTATACCACAGACAGTATATACCCTACACTCCTCTCTTTTATGCAGTTAATTAGTCCAGCTTAAGTGAGACTGCAGACCTGATATAATATGGTAAGTGATGGGATGAGTCTGGAAATAAGTGATCAACGTTGTCTAGAGATGTGCTTGTCTAATACTGTATAAATGTTGTTTTAGTCTAACCTCTATACTCTGTTTTATTACTCCAATGTAATGTTTATTGCAATATGTACAAGTAATTATATAGACCACATTCATGGTTTTAAGTCAAAAGTTTACAGGAACTGGTGCGGAAGTCCAACCATTGCCAGCATGAAAGATCCTGGATCGGAGTCCCCTGCCTACTGAAGCCACCGCTCCCCCTGCCCACACACGTCTCATCAGCAGCAACCAGAACCACCTGTATCCATCTACTGCCTACTTAAGCACGCCAGCTGATGAGAGTGTTGTGGGTTATTGTGCTGTGTGTTTTGCCGTCACGCTAGAAATTACCTGTTATATAGACCACTGTATATGTTGAATGTTTATGTAGACCTCTGAGATTACAACTGTTAAGTAGACCGCTGCCGATGTTATTGTGAAGTACTTTCAGCAAGGTGTTGTGAAGAGGATTTCTGTACATCATTCTGATTGTCTACTCGGACCTTGTAGGAGTTTTTAGTGGCCTTCAGCTCGCCTTTTACAGATCCTCAAACCCCATCCAGTGTGGACGTCAGAATGGCTGAACACCAGGCCATGTTGGCAGAGATGGGAAGTAACGAAGTACAAATACTTCGTTACTGTACTTAAGTAGATTTTTCAGATATTTTTACTTTACTATTTATTTTTGTGCCGACTTTTTACTTTTACTCCCTTACATTTTTAACAAGAATATCGGTACTTTCTACTCCTTACATTTTACAAAATTGTCTCGTTACTTTACTTTCAAATAATTTCAGTGAAGTTACCGTGAATATTTCTCTTGTCATCAATACCGAAGTCAATCTAATTGGATGGGAATATACGTTGCATTTAACTCACCACTACAAGACGACTCGACCGATTCGGTGGCATTCATTCGCGGGCTTGACCGCGGTAACGTTAGAATAGTATTATTATGTACTATTGATCGAAAATGAAGAAAACGGAGATCCCAGAGATTCGACAAGCAGCAACATCTCCCTGTGTTTTGTTTCATGCTCGCACCTGCCTGTTTACACTCGAATGTTGAATTGGTGCGCGAAGAGTAATTTCTGCGCCAGTGAAATTATATAATTTGCTCGTGGAGGTATGTTTTTCGCCCTCGCGAGTTTTGACATAAATCTGATGCCATACTGAGGGAGATATTTGACATAGTAGTCATGAAGAATGCCTCCTGGCGAATTTGCTGCAAATTTGAGGTATATATTTCAAAACTTTGCGTTCTCTCTCTTCCTGTCCATCCCAGACACACACACACACACACACACACACACACACACACACACACACACACACACACACACACACACACACGCTTTTTCACTCACTCACTTTCCTACACGCAAAAACATTATGCCACGTTCAACATCACAAAAGGTGTGTACCGGTATATTTGTCCTATACAAAAATTACATTATGACACGTTACACTAAACAGAAGGTCTGTATAAACTAGTTGCTCCCAAGTTCTTTAAGGGGTTCAGGATAAATCCATACACATCTGAGATTTGAGGGCATACATCACTTGCCATTTTTCTTTTGCTGGATTTCTATTTGCAATTTAATAAATATTTTTTAATGCAATGCACAATGAATTTGTAATTTCTCCAACTTTTCTAGTACTTCAATTGTAAAAATGGTGATCCTGACATTGCATTCATTATTATTAACATTCCATGTTCAAAGATTTACTAGATGAGATTTCTAATAAACTTTTGCCATCTCTTAGTTGTAACTCTAAAAGTATGGGGAACTTGAGCACACACCAGGGCCGTGCACAGACCTTTTGAGGGGCACGTGTTGAAACTGGAAAAAGGGCACCCCCTCCTTTTTATATATATTTATATATAATATACTCACTATTTATAACAGCCATAATAATAGATATACAGGGTTTCAGGGCATCATTCAACCTAATTATAACAGCAACCTTCTGTGTGCCATGTGCTTGAAGACGTTTATTACTGTGTTCCACTGGTCTCTTATTCACTACACTTTCCCTAAAATAAGCCAGCAATGAAAAAAAAATATATAATAGTGTAAAAAGTACAGTTTCAGTGAAAAGCATATTAGAATAATTTCTGAATGATCATGTGACACTTAAGAATACTTAACTGGAGCAATAATGCAGAAATTTCAGCTTTGATCAGAGAAATAAATTACATTTAAAAAATATATTCAAATAGGAAACAGTTATTTTAAATTGTAAAAATATTTCACCATAATATTGTTTTTGCTGTTGTATCAAATAAAATTACATTCTTCATGATAAAATATAAAGATTTCACAGTGATCTGATTCTGTAATGTGTTTTTACTACTACAACATTACTGTACAACATTTATACATGTGAAGACGAGCCGAGAGTACAGAATATTATACTGTAAATAGAATATTAGCTAGACTAGATAGCTAATATTTGCATATTAACAGCCTTGAATTAACCATTATTTAATATTATTACCATAACATGATTAAATGTTAATAAATTAAGCGTATCAGCCATCACAAATCAAAAAAGAAATATGTTACCTATGACGAGTATCACTCGTCGCTTTGTGTAAGTTCCATTATGAAACAGCGTGGGGGCACACCTGCGCTTATTATTTCCCTATGGTAAAAACAAATTATATGTTTTTGTATTACTTTTTTACAAAGGTCAAACTCAAAAGCAGTTACGGGTTTTAGACCAGCAAATGTGTGCAAATGTGTATTTAAAACGGCACCGGCGGCATCACATTACATTTTCATCAACAGGTTACAAACTAGTTTGCTATAGCTATATGGGTGCTCAGTTTTTCCTGTGGTAAAACACATTTGGCCAAAATCGCAATTTACAAAAGAAGAAATGTGTATGCACAGGCTATTTAAGTGTAGGCAGTATAATGGCAATAACTAGATGGTAAATGCTATGTCCCACATGTCTCAGTCAGACATCAAATAAGTAAAATATTGCCTTTATAGACATAGTGTTTAGTATTTATTCAAACATCAAGATCTTTGTTTACCTTTGCAAAACTTCGATCAGCTGCCTGCTGATGTGCGGCTGCTGCGGAACTGTAGTGCATTCAGTCAAGATAGAGGGGGCGGAGTTCAGGTTTACTGACAGTTTTAGGACCGAAAAATATTTACACAAGCTTTTTTAAGAAATTCCATTGGCTAAATATTTGTAAAACAGACAGAAAGATGTAAAGGGTGACCAATAGCATTGATTTATTGAAGAAGAAAAAAAACACCATCACCCAAAAAAAGGGCACTTCAGACAAAAAGGGCATGTGCTATGCACAGGTTGAGCCCTACCTGTACACGTGCCTGTCACACACATATGAGTCAGCGTCGCTGTCAGCGTCCCTGCACACACACATACATGTAGATTCCTTCAAATGTTAAGGGGAAGATTAAAAAATTGAAACTTTATTTGTGAATTCTCACAGAATCACAATTTAATTAATATCTTGCTACTCAGTCAGAATCTTAATAATCTCGAATCCCAGTCACTGTCACAATAATCATATATGTGATGTTTTAGGCCTATTGGCAGACATCTAGTTAAAATGTAGGCGATGTCACATAAGAGCCTTTTTTACATGTCCATGGAAGTTTCTCAGCTTGCACTCTAGTAACATTTGTGTGGTCCAGGTAGCTTTGCATAAAAAATGGTTGTCATTCGCAAGGCTACTTTTACTTTTATACTTTAAGTAAATTGCCAAGCCTGTACTTTGTTACTTTTACTTGAGTAATTAAGTTAAATCAGTACTTTTTTTTTTACCAGAGTATTTTTTAACACAAGTATTTGTACTTCTACTTGAGTACGGGAAGTGAGTACTTTTGCCATCTCTGCATGTTGGATAGACTGGCCTCTGTGAGCCTCATCCACCAGCGGTCCTCCCTGAAGGTCCCAGTGACCACCTCACCCCTGCTGCAGTCCATCTGTGGTTGCCCAAGCATTTTGATGTAGCCGCATCCCGGTGCCAAGGGTTTCTACTCCAGCTGGGATTGTATTTTTCCACATCTGCCCCTGGCCCCTCTGTGTGTGGGCAAGCGCCTTTATCATCTGATAAAGGGGCACAGAACCGCCCGCGAGTATGACTTAGTATTTTGGACCCTGGCGGCTGGCTATGGGTGGAACGACCAAGCTCTCATTGACCACTTCTGGTGCGGCCTGCGGGAGGATGTCTGAAGGGAGATGGCTTGCTGCAGTGTTGGGGAAGCAACTCTGAAAGTGTAGTTTAACAAGCTACAAGCTAGTTGTAAGTTATTGTAGTTAAACTACAGTCAAGCTACCCTTTTTGAAAAGTAGTTAGCTACACTACAAGTTACTATCAAAAAGTAGCTAGCTACATTGAAACTACTTTGATTTTTTTTAACAATGTATATTATAAATAACTGAAAAAGTGTGGGAGTAATGTATTAAGTAGCCTAAAATATTTTCTGTTTAACACAATGCAATAAAATTATAATTACAAAGAGTATTGTTTTGCTACACACAATGCTCAAATATTCTGCTGCCATGTCGTGCTCCATCATGAATAATATAGCATGGGTAATTATATGTCGAACTTGAATTGTCAACACACTACTGTCCGTCAGTGAACCGTAAGCTGTAAGACGCGTGATTAAACAACAGGTGGCGATAATGCACACATTTTGTTTGTAATCCAAAAAGAAGAAGCTGGGTTGCTTCATTCATGAAAGGTTCATGACACAATGTAGCTTTTGCTCACGCTACACAGCTACTTGCTGCAAAAAGTAGTTAGCTACTGGAAAAGCTACTCTGTTTAAAAGCAACTGAGCTACTGCCAAGCTACTGAAAAATGTAGTTAAGTTAGTAGCTTCGCTACTTGTAGTTAACTACTCCCCAACACTGCTTGCCGGGACACCGTGATGGGTTTCGACTCACTGTTGGACCTGTCAATCCATTTGGATCGCCTCCTGCAGGTGAATGGATGCACTGGAAGCAGTGTTGTAGTTCCACCCAGGCCAGCTTCCAGTCCAGAGGGTGGTTCTGTGCCCATGGAAGTTGGTAATACTGGGCTCCAGGATGCTGAGAGGGGACCCGGCAGGCGTCAGGTGCCATGCACCTATTGTGGCAAGAATGGTCATGTGGCAGCCACTTGCTACGGTACCTGCGCATGTCGGGTCCTGGGAGCGGCAGCACTGGCACTCACGCACCATCCCAGATACCTACCTACTCCTCTTCCCCCTCTTCACAGTTCTGTGTCCCTATACACTTTTCAGTCAACTTAGTGTATGTAAATTTCTGACCCACTGGAATTGTGACATAGTGAATTATAAGTGGAATAATCTGTTACCGAATGAACTTGGCTCCCGGGGGCAGTTCAGCAAAGAGAAGAGGCGTGTTCCATTCAATGAACATAAAAGTCTTTTGCGATGCAAATAGTGAAATCAGCAATGCATTTATTTTTTTGCCGAATTACCCTGGCTCAACTCTGCCATTCCTGCCATTTTGAGGGGAATACCCCTTGAATGGTTGGCTTTGAAGGGGACAAAGGCTATCTGTTAAAGCACTGCTGATGAAACCATTTATGATGCCAGCAACAGTGTGGGAAATACTGTTTTAATGGACAACATACAAACATGCAGTGTAGCCTAATTGAACAAACATTCGGCACACTGAAAATGTGCTTCAGGTGTTTGGATAGAACAGGAGGCACTTTACAGTACAGTCCTCAAAAAGCTGCAGCATTCTTTGTGGCTTGTTTTGTTTTACACAACATTTCCATGAATCATGGATGTGTCGATGACATAAATGAGGAAATATTAGAGGACTTAAGGAGACGTGATGTTGAAATGCATGTGCAGTTGACACATGGGAGAGAAGAGCTTATTTGACAGAAGAATGAGGTAAGCAAAGTAATCTCAGTCAAATGTTAGACTACATTGCAGGAATTTTTTTTATTTGAATCGGGCGCAAGTGTCATTTATTCCGCCGGCATAATAGCAACAGCGCCCGGGACTCGCCCACAATGTCACTTGCGTTTCGCGTTTCATACTTGCATTTCAGGGCCATAAAATATGGTCATAAGTGTGCATTGTTGATTGAGCCTTTAACTCTAAGTGTCATACATAATGTATACACTATTGAGAGCCAGGTTTGAGCTCGGTATATCTAGCATCCACGTTCAGTGTCGCATTAAGAGCACCACGTTAAGATTCATTGTGCAGCTACAAGCTATGTCTCCTCAGTTTAAGGTCCTCACAGGCCGGTTCCACTATGTCACTTTTTTCCTTACCTGAATCTGACATTTCCCAAATTCCCCACTTACCTGAACCCAGCACACACTGCAGGTCTCAATGTCCTCAATCACCTGAATCCAGCACGCACCGCAGATCCCAAAGTCCTCACTCGCCTGAATCCAGCACGCCCCACAGATCGCAAAGTTCCCACTCACCTGAACGGAGCACTTATCCTAGATCCAAATCACCAGAATACTGAACACCTGCAATCCCCTCTACAACAGTATATCACTCACCTGGTCTGTAGCCTCAGTGCGATGTACTGTTAGTATTATTACTGAAATTTGTTATTGTGTGTTTGACCTGTTTTTGCACTTTACCTGCCTGCAATACTGTATACCTCTTCCTCTGCCTACCTGTGTTTAGACCCTGCCTGCCTTAGCAACCTCGACTCGGATTGTGGACCTGGTCTCTGTTTGCAGCTATTGTTATCGACCCTGGCCTGCCTGTTCTATCCCTTCCTGAATACCGGAATTGTAAAACCCTCTGACTGACCATTCTTGGATTCTGATTTTACCTATTCCTGCCTGAACTATGTACCGGACCCTGCCTGAATGACTTGGAATATTGTATCTGTATACCTCAGCTATTTATATTATTAAATCAACATTTAAGCGATCAAAATGTCTGAGTCGTTACAATCAATTTCTCCATGCAACTATGTGTTCTAAATAAAATCAAAGAACACAACCTCCAAGCATATCGGTCTCCATCTATACCTACACTAACAACATCAAAACCTATTGTTACATTAAATTGTTAATAAATTATCTGACCTGACAGAAGTAGAGCCCCTTTATGAATTGTGGGTAGAAATTACTGTTGGATGGATCCAAATACTCTAAGATAAAGCACAATAATATCTCACACAGCTGCCAGTTGCCATAACCACGCCGGGCACAATGAATTTGTCTCCTAGTGGTCTCTATCCACTGTGTATAAATGTAATAAATCTGACAAAATTAAAAATGGACATTTAACTAAAATGACTAGGACGTTTTATTTTGAAGATTACATGGGTCAGGCTCAGAGTTTAAGGCAGCAGTGTTAGATAAGTATGTACACAAATGCCTAATGACCAGTGCAGATGAAAACATTATTATGGATATGAGCAATAACAATAATTACCCATGAAATGTTGTTACCTTAAGGTGTATGCTATATTAACCCTGCTAACTTGAACAGTGGAAAAAGTAGCTTCTAAACCTAATCAAAATTGCTTCCAATATTTCTGATTGTTCCTTCTCCATGTTTTGCTTTCACCAAATATTCAGTGACAACAAAAAGTAACAAATATAATTTTTGCACGTATTTGACACATTCAAGGTATAGAGTCTATATAACACAACCACCATGGAAGCACAACTTGTCAAGTCCTTATTGCAATTCTTGTTGAGAAAGCACAATAAGCATTACATACTGTGGGGAATCAGTGTCCCATCTGAAATGGGCTTTCCAATAAAAAAAGAAATACCTTTCTTACAGCTTTTGAACACTAGTCAGGGAGATAGTAGATCTGTTCTCATGGTGAATTAAATTGCACATTCAAAGTGCATTCAGTTGGAAGCTGTGTTGATGTTTAAATAGTTTACTAGTAAATAGTAGCAGAGACTGATAATTATTGTTGTGGGTTATCAGACCTACTTACAACCGTCGCAACCTCATTAATGGAGTTTGAGTGGTACCGAGCCATTCAGTGACGGGTGAACGGAGAGTGGACAGGTGCCGAGGACAGTGTTAAACACTTCTCAACCCCTGACTAGTTGAGGACACATGCCTCCAGGGCCTCAATGATTCAGTGAGTTGGAAGTGTTATTAAAATGGCCTGTCTGTCGGAAACTCCAGCATCCAATCGCAGAGGCTGTGCTGTCCAGACCCGTACGCTGAGATGTGTGATGAGAGAATAGTAGTGTTGAATGCTAAACTGCGCTGTGGTGGATCAATTATGCGGTGTGCACCTGTGACCTTTCTGTTAATAGCACCACAAAGATAGATGCAATGAACTTACTGCCATGCAGAATTTCTGGACCCCATGAAAGCGAACATGCATGGGCCCCACCAATATGATAAATCATAGATTATTTAATTTCCAGGACCCTCTCCCTCTCAGGGCCCTCTGAATAGTCACCACCCCTTGCCTGGCCGCCATGTGATAGAAGACATTTTCCTGAATAAAAAACCTGTGTGTCTCACAGCTGGGGTGTCGGTTTATGGGGGAATGCAGGGAAATAGCAAGAAATGTACACATGTGTTATTTACCAATTTATATACCCCCGTAAGTGCATGTCACTATGGATTTTACACAAGGTTTACATGCATTCAACAATAAAAAACTAATAATATAAATATATGTTTTGGTATTATTTGGCATTATACATGTATGACATTAGGCCTATATACTGTATTGAAATTAATTTCACAAAAGGTTAGTTTTTACTCATTCATTTTGCAGATGAGTCTGCTGAATCTACAGTTGTAACATCCAGCCCACTGAGGGCTGGCGTTAGCATACAGACTGAGATACGGACTCATTAATTATATTGTGTATTTGTTTCATGTATGTGTGTTTCTGTTTAGTTAGGCCAATGCTTTGCATTGTTGGTATAATTAGGTTTCTAGGTAATGTCCCTTTAAGTTCATATGACACCTCTCTCTAGTTTTGATGTTGCTAGGTTAGGTTAGGTTAGGCTGGTATCTTGTAATGTGATGATTAATGATTGTGTTTAGCCGTGTTCTATTAGCCAATTTGCTCTTTATAAAGGGTGGCCAAGCTAGAGAGAGGTGTCGGCCATTGATAATCTGTTCGTTGTGTGGAGAGGTTGTCCGGGAGCTACACTAAAATGTAAGTTGTGAAGAGTGTTGTTGAAGTTTGGAAGTTTGGAAGATTGTGCGTACGTTCTTTACCTATATGTTAGCTGTCAGTTTTTATGCCACTGTCAGAGTATAATAAGAAATATAAGTATACACGTTGTGCACTCGCATTTTACTTGGTCACCTGCAACTGTACTAGGTTGTGAATAGAGTGTGGTATATGTTTGAGTTTATGCATACGCTCTTTACTTGTATGTTAGCTGTCAGTGTTTATGCCACTGTGAGAGCATAGTAAGCTACTGTAATTCCTCAAATAAAAACCGGTAGTCAAATAAACGCCGGGCCTCTGATAGTGGCCGGGGGCGTGGTTAACACGGACAAATAAAGGTCAACTTAAATAAAGGCCGGGGGAATATTACGTGTGGATAATCTCCTAGGTGCCTTTCATATAATGTGCATTCCAGTTAATGGTAATGTACATTTCTATCACTTTAATAGATTCAACAATATATATTCATGCTATTTTCGGATTATGGTACTTATCTAAAGCAGCGATACTCACTGCTCCTTGCGAACTGCCATTCCGTAGGTTTTTGTTCCAAACCTAATTTAGCAAGTGACGCTACTCACTACCAGGTTGAAATGCTAACTCAGGGTAGTCGAAACTTGGGTTGGATGGAACATTTACGGAATGGCAGCTCGCGGGAGCAGGAAATAGTATCACAATGAGGCTGTATGTATTACTTAGCTTGGTGTCGTTTGTATTAACGTACATGTAGATGGCAATAACTACATTGGAAATAACATGGCTCCCATTCAGTGCAAGACATTGAATCTTCAACAACTCTTTTCAACTACGTATTGGATTTGGAACGGTTACAAGAAGTGTTGAGATTGCGTTAACAACGTAATGCAGCAATAAAAGGCAAACTGGAACAAGGATTGACATTAAAATATAGCCAATTATACTTATCAAACAGAGGGAATTAGAAATAAAGGCCTGCCTCTAACAAAAGCCTGTTTCAAATAAAAGTCGGTTGCCTTCTGCAGTAGAGGTAAATAAAGGCCCCGGTCTTTATTTGAGGAAATACGGTATATAAGTATACTTGTTGTGCACTCGCTCCAACTGTTCGCCTGCAACTTCAATATATGTATGTTTTACCTGCTTTGGTCTCCCTCCTTCCAACGCTCAACTACCCCACAACCAAACCTTGACAACAGTAATACTATACAGCACGTCACTGCAAGATAGGGAATGACCATTTCAATCAGAATGTCCACATACAGGGTCAGGCAGAATTTAAAATAAACAAACATTTAAAGAAACTGCTAATCAATATATCTAAAACGGCAAGAATTGTAATTGGTTCAAGAACCTCTAAGGCTTTAACCTCATATCCAGTTACAGCTGTGCTCATAAATTTGCATATCCTGGCAGAAATTGTGAAATTTCTGCATTTATTTTGACAATATGACTGTTCATGCAATCTGACTGTTATGTAAAGATAGTGATCATATGAAGCCATTCATTATCACATAGTTGTTAGGGTCCTTTGTAAACCATACTAAAAACAGAAATCACCCAAATGGCCCAGATCAAAAGTTTACATATTCTTGAATGTTTAGCTCAGTTACAGACACACAAGATGACATATACATGTTAAAATGGCAATTAAAGGTTAATTTCCCACACCTCTGGCATTTTAAATTGCAAGTAGTGTCTGTCTAGAAATAATCAATGAGTTTGAAAACTCTCAAGCAGATCCACTGAGCAGGCTAGATACTGAGCTATGAGGAGCAGAAAAGAACTGTCAAAAGACCTGCGTAATAAGGTACAGGAACTGCATAAAGTTGGAAATGGATATAAAAAGATATCCAATGCCTTGCAAATGCCAGTCAGTACTGTTCAATCACTTGGAAGATTCGGGGCTCTCTTGATACCAAACCAAGGTCAGGTAGACCAAGAAAGATGTCAGCCAAAACTGCCAGAAGATTTGTTCAGAATACAAAGAAAAACCAACAGGTTAACTATGGAGACATTGAGGCTGCTCTGGAAAGACAATGTGGCTGTTTCAAGGAGCACACTATGACAATACTTGCATAAAAAAGAACTGTATGGTCGAGTTGCTAGAAAGATGCCTTTACTGTGCCAGTGCCATAAAAAAGCCCTGTTACAATATGCCAAACAACACCTTGACATGCCTCATAGCTTCTGGCACACTGTAATTTGACCTATATTTCAACTAAAGGCATGGGGAACCTTGTGAAAATTGATGGCAAGATGAATGCAGCATGTTATCAGAGAATACTGTCCGACAATTTGAATTATTCTGCACAAGACCTGCACATTGGACACTACTGGACTTTCCAGCATGACAATGACCCCTAAGCACAAGGCAAAGTTGACCCTCCAGTGGTTACAGCAGAAAAAGATGAAGGTTCTGTGGCCATCACAGTCTCCTGACCTTAATATCATTAAGCCACTCTTAGGAGGTCTCAAATGTGTAGTTCATGCAAGATGATCAAAGAGGACTGGAGGCATTTTGCCAAGACGAATGGGCAGTTACTGTATACCACCTGCAAGAATTTGGGGCCTCATACACAACTATCACAATTGACTGAACGCTGTCATTGCTGCTAAAGGGGGCAATACGCAATATTGAGAACTGAGGGTATGCAGACTTTTGAACAGGGGTCATTTCATTATTTTCTTTGTTCCATGTTTTGTTTTGTTTTATGATTATGCCATTTTGTATGACCCATGATAAATAAATAAAAAACGAATTATTTCACCTGCTCACTCATGTTTTCTATTGCCAATTCTCCAAGGGTATGCAAACTTTTGAGCACAAAAGTATAATTATAGAAATTTACAATTGAGAAGATTGAAAGACAAAAAAAGTAAATATATCTACTTTTTTGTATTGCCTATTGTGTTTTTGTTATTTGCCTCTAAAAACACTTGACAAGTTAAAAACAAACAATGCATTTTCATCATCGTGTATATAGACCTCGTAGTGGATTTCAAATACAATTGCTCTATACAAAAAAA
>JACXGM010003727.1:18379-40723 GCA_016801145.1 Umbra pygmaea
CAGGCAATTAATAATTTGATAATTATTTTGGCAAAGATGTTTATCTTTAGTTCTAAATTGGTGGAGTCATTGAGAATAGAAAGGTTTTATAATTATGTGAAGCATCACAGTAGAGTAGAAATTTATATGGCTAATAGTAATCCAATATGGCTTTGGTTAAAAGATAGATGGACGGTGTTGGGTGTGGATGAGGTGTGGATAAAGTGAAACTGGGATCTGTAAAACGCACAAGATTTGTAAATATTGTAAATAACACAAATTGTATAAGCTAGAGATAATATTAAAATGGCATAGGTAATTGGTCTCAACATTTGGTCACGGTAGGTAAGGGTTGGGATGGGTGTGGAGTGTAGGGGCAATAATAATTAAAAAAAAAACAAAAAAAACAAAGTGGGATTGGAAATGATGCACAATATAGAACAATGACAACCATGTTGTCAAATACTGAAGCTGACCTTTCCCCCCCAAAAAAATACAATTGCTCTATCTTCATGTCAAGCTGGAATCTGTTTCGTGTGGTGGTCATACAGTAGTTGGAGTACAATACAGCAGTCCCATCAGTCTTTCCTATGTATTTACTGAACACAAGAGGTCGCCGTTACACTGTAAAACATTGCCTGTGACTGGGCGAGACATTGTGGGAATTGAACATAGTCCAATTAACAATTACAATATATAGATGTAGCTATACAATCCATATTTTAGATACGGTTGTTAATAGGCCTATTAGGTGTGACGATCTATAGGACAAACGGTCGGCGGTTATGTCATCCCACCCAAACCACCCCTCATTGACTGTACCATCCGGGACCTAATTGATGATGCTCATTCACTTATACTTGCGCTATTACTGTACTGCTTATCTACTATTATATTTATACTAAATATATTTTATAATATATATACAGTATATTTAGTCATAATATTACGGTTTATAAACTGCATATACGTAGCCATCTTGTATTTCTTGCCATCATCATCTGCACCTTTGCTACTTTTTTGCACTGTCAAGGGTTAGATGCTAACAAAATTTCATTGCCATGGATTTGTACTCTGTGCAATGACCTTAAAGTTGTATCTAATCTGATCTGTAATGTCTGCCTGTCTGCCGGCCGGCCTGTCTGCCTCCCTGCATGTCTGTCTGTCTGTTTAACCGTCTGTAAAACTGTAAAATACCGTTAACAGTAGTGTAAATTACAGTAGACCTAAGCTATTCAAATTTAAATTTCAGAGAATCAGTGGTAGTCTAGAACATATGACTAAATTCTGTGTGAGATTTTTTTTTATCACTTGCATGCTCTTAAAGTGTATTGCCATAATATCTTCAAGTGTAGCCTGAATTCTTTCATGACGGATAAAGTTTAAATGCGTGTAATCCCTAAAACAGACTGATATAAACCAAGAAATGTATATGTTATTTTAACGGGCATATAAATGCCCTAATACACATAAAATTAACAACTATAAACATCACAAAAAAGTAATTACATGTGGGTGGAGTAAAAACGTTTATTTATACATTGTTTCATTTATTTCACACTGACGAAAAAAATGGAAAGTTTGAGTGGAGCGCATGTGGTTGAAAGTCAGTACTGTAACTCTCTTGTTAACTCTGTGTGCCACAAGGGACAGACGGAGGGAGTAGGCTAAGGGAGGGGTATGGGACGGGACTAACGTTGGGAGACACGGAGGAAAAATATCACACTCTGCTTACACACTGCCTGTGTAACGGACCTGGGAAATAAAACGGTAGTGTCGTGGCCAAGAGACGCATAGGACTTATCGTTACCGTCAGCCGACAAACACTACATGTTATGGGACTACAAAGTGAAAGGGCCACTGGAATAGGGATCATATCCTTGCGTGGAGAAACGAAGCCCTGTAGCAGTGGATGGTTGGAGGAAGCGGCTCCAGGAAAACCGATGAAAATGTAAGCAGCCCATGAGTCATACAATGGTAAGTCCCTTCTGTAAAATATATTTTAAAAAAGACTTTCCAGCTGTAAGAGCATACAACTTGAAATTACATATTCATCATATTAAAGCAATAGTCTATAGACTATTTGCAGTACATATTTTCCCTATAGGCTAAATTTGGAATAATAGGCTATTTTAAACTATGTAGATTTATATTCCCGTAATATGTGTGGCCGTAACTCGAATGTTCTCTATACAGTACATTAAGCGATGTACCAATCTTACCACTTAAAAAAACTGAAACTCACCAACGGTATAACAGCTTAACTACAACTTATTAGATAATTAGACATATTCCTATGGATGTAGCCTGTAAATGTACAGCACAGATTAAATACATTGTAAGTGCACATATTTAGATGCATTGCCCATGCACCTAGATGTAGTTTTAATCTTCAGGCAATTGGAGTTTAAGGATGCTGATGAGTCGACTTTTCCATTTAGTCTTTACCTTTCCCATTTAGGGCCTGGGTCATTGGGAGTCAGAAAGCAAGGGTACCCAATACCAGCTGTCTATTTGACAGTTAGACTACTGTTAGTCTCTGACACCCAAATTTGTATTGTTAAACTTAAAGAGAGAGAGAGAAAGACAGAGATGCCATGCCCATAGAGAGAGCCAGATCAACAACGAACAAGCATAGAGCAATGATAGCTGTACCTGATCCTGTCTAAATATACAGTTTTACTGTAATGGTTTGTATGTTCTTTGCTACTTTGTTAATATTTTTTTACATATTTTTATGTCTGCTTTGGCAATGTATGTATAAACACATTCCATGCCAATAAAGCTATTTGAATTTGAGAGAGAGTGAAGCAGAGAAACACAGTTAGTCACAATTAGTTTGTTTTACTGTTTCTCCTGATGTGAATTGGGTGGAGCCATTTGGCAAACAAGGCAAAAAGAGAGAGGTATAGAGAGAGGGAGGGAGGCAGAGAGAGAGAGAGCTAAAAACCAACAGGGATAGAGGGACTAAAAGAGAAAGAAAGAAGGGAACACTAGAGGTGGACAGAGAGTGGTGTGTAGGAGAGCTTTTATTTTAGGAGAACTTGGAGTTGCGACAGTGGTTTAGTTGATGCCACATTTTCCACATTGGACCTGAATTAAAGAAATCGAGGGACGGAGGATGAAGGGAAGAAAGATGAAAGATGAAACAAGGCACAGAAGGACGGCAGGGGAGGGAGAACATGGGTAGAAGGATTTATTATATTTTCTGAGGGAAAGTTTGGAATAGAAATGGAGTGGGGGAGTGGAAAAGACCACTAGCCCAGTAGACAATTAAATTGTGCTCCTTTTTCCTATTCATATTCCTTCTTGCATCCAAGACCACATGTATTCTCCTGCAGTAACGTGCCAACAATGCAGGCGTACAAATATACCCGCGAACGTGCGCGTACTGCCTGCGCACATCACCGTGCCCCCGAGTGGAACCCTCCATATTTCCCAGCCTCGTCTGCAGTTATTTTGAAATAATACAGGGGGACATGCCAGGCCAAGCAAGGAGGGCAGGGGAAACACCGCTAGGCATACTGTGATGCAAGACCAAGCTGAAGAGAACGAGGAGACGTGGAAGAGTTTACATGGCAGAGATGTGGCAGATGGGGAGCAGGAGGAGGAAGGGGTAGAGGGGCAGGGGTAGATGACTAAGTAGAACCAAACACTGCTGTCACATTAGAGCAGCTTTTTATCTAGCTGGTCAGTGGTTTTCTCATAGTGCTGTTTGTGTTAAATAGGGGAATTCAGAGGAGGAAATCGCTGTATTATAGACTGCCGTCCATCTCACTGGCTCGTTCTCTCCCTCCCTTGATCCGTCCAACTCTGTGCACATCTGGTTTACATCAGTATTGTTTCCCATGGATCTCTCCCGGTAGTTTAGCCTCTCCTCGCTCCTTGTCGCTGTCTCTCCCTCTCTCTGTATCTCTCACCATCCCTCTCTGTATCTCTCACCATCTCTCTCGGCCTCTCGCTCCGCCTTCACTCGTACACTCCCTCTCTTTTTTCATTCCCTGCCAGTCGTCTGTTTGGATCGCTGTTCCAGCCTGTCTTCCGTTACAGGCTCATGTGCTGCTTGCAGAACAGAAAGACAGGAAGTCTGACGGAAGAATGACATACTCCTGTCCTTGCCGTGTAGCAGAGGTCCTCCTGAATAATTGCTGCTGATTAAATACACACACACTGTGCAGACCCGCTGGCAGAACCATGGGGGCTTTTCCATGCGTCCCCTCACTTTGATAGATTTATGAGACTGTGGTTTCAAGGGAGAATGGTTTTTCATTGATGCTCAGTGCAGTTTATGGACATACAAACAGACCTATCAGTGTTTTAGTAGTTTGCCCTAAACAAGATGAGCTCACACCAGAGAAAACCCATTTAGCCACTTAGCTATAGTGGTGCTTGAAAGTTTGTGAACACTTTGGAATTTGCTGTTGAAAAAAGGGATTTATACATATATTTGATTGATTGATTGATTGATTGATCAGATTTTCAAACAAGTTCTGAAATAGATAAAGAGAACCCAATTAAACAAATGAGCCAAAAATATTATACTTGGTAATTTAGTTATTGAGGACAATGATCCATTATCACATATCTGTGCGTGGCAAAAGTATGTGAGCCTCTAGGGTAAGCAGGTAGTTTGAAGGTGTTCTCAATCAATCGGATGACAATCAGGTGTGATTGGGCACCCTGTTTTATTTAAAGAATCAATATCAAAGTCTGATCATCACAACACATTTTGAAATTGTACCATGGCATGGACAAAGGAGATTTCTGAGGATTTTAGAGAAAGATTTGATTTCCAATCAGTCCTAAAACACTCACCAAAGTCTCTTTTTGTGTTGTAATTAGAGTATCCATTAACAAATTGCAATAAATATAGAATTGTGCGAATCTGGAGAATTTGAAATTTAGTATTGTTCTGCTATACTGTGTATAGTAAAACTAAGAGACCAGGCAGTATTATATGGTTTTGTAGTTTAATGAATAGTCCAGGGAGTGGACAACGACAGAGTAATTGCAGGTGAAATAAGTAGCGAGTGCACAACGGTAAATAATAGCTGATTACTATGCTCTATCGCGGCATAGACACAGAAAAGCTACATATCAAGGTGGTACGCATAAAACTCTAGCTACACACATGTGTCACACTTCTCACAACTTACATATTTAGATAGCACATCACTTCTCCCAGGACTTCATCAAGCCAACATGATAAATTATAATGAACTGCGACACTCCCCTGAACACCAGAGCTTATATAGGAACTTAATATATAATGGCTGTAGGTAATTACCAATTAGATATAACAAGTACTTGATTAACTTAACCGAGACCTATCCATAGCGACTGGTGTCCAGAGGGGTGGAGCTACAACTTCATAATACATACATGTAACATAACTTAAACCTGCAGTACATCAGCACTGGCCATACAAATTAAACTAAAATACACAATATATGAAATTAGTCCAATCTCAGTCCATGGCCAAGCCATCCCACTGTGGTACAGCGTGACAGAATCCCCCACCAAGGGCCGCAGCACCAGAAGCTGACAAAAACACAAAAAGAGCGCCCCAAAAGCACTAGACAAAAGGAGGGCGTGAGGGCAGAACCATCTCCCCCAATACTTAAAAACCAGCCTCCATAACTTTGGTCTGATCACTGAGGCAGATCAGCTACTACAGAAGCCGGCAGCAAGGCAGCCCCGGCAGACTCCTTGGTGGCGAGGCAGCCCTCTGCTTCTCCTGCAGCGAGGGAGCCCTCATCTCCTTCATTAACTGCTGGACCAGCTCGTCCAGCCACTGAAAGGAAGGAGGTGGGAGCGGCTCCTCTAGCCACTTCGGAGGAGGGTCCAGCATGTCTTCAAAATTCCGGAGGAGGAGGCGGCAGCAGCTCCTCAAGCCATTCCATTGGAGGAGGGGGTAATGGGTACTCCTGCTGCTCCCTTTGTGGCTGGAAATGCGGGACCAGAGGACAGGTAATGGACCCAGGTGGAAGTGGTAGCCCACCACACCGCCATAGCCCCCCCCCTCAAAAATGACATTGGGGAAATTATGGTTGTGTCCCTCCGGTCCCTCGCTGCCTGACTGCTCCTCCGTCTCAAGGTGGACATGCAGCCTGGGCGCGGTCGGTCCTGCTGCTGGTCTTATGTCCCGTGTAGGATCGCGGTTCATTCTGTCACAGTTTGTGATGAAGGAAGGAGGGAGACCAGGCAGGAGTATATGGTTTTGTAGTTTAATGGATGAAGTCCAGGGAGTATACAACGACAGAGTAATTGCATGTGAAATAAGTAGCGAGCGCAAAACGGTAGATAATAGCTGATTACTATGCTCTATTGGAGCATAGTTGCGGAAAAGCTAAATATCAAGGATGTAAGCATAAAACTCTAGCTACACACATATATCACACTTATCACAACTTACATAATTACATAGCACATCACTTCTCCCAGGACTTTATCAAGCCAACATGACAAATCATAATGAACCACACCAGTGTCCTGAACACCAGAGCTTATATAGGAACTTAATATATAATGGCTGTAGGTAATTACCGTAGAAATTAGATATAACAAGTACTTGATTAACTTAACCGAGACCTATCCATACGGCCCCACAAAGGCTAACCTCAGTAACTACGCAAAAAGTGACACTTAATAAATGGCTTTAAAGTTCATTTAACTGGCAAGCCAAATTAGTTATAAGTATATAAGTGATATAGCACAAATTGTACATGTTTTCATGAAATAATTTTTATACCCAAAAACCATGATTGCGGATTTGACCTAAGTTAGGGTAGGGTTTTCTATGTTTCACTGTTTTCGTAGTTACTGCGGTTAGCCTTTGTAGGGCAGCATAGCTACTGGTGTCCAGGGGGGTGGCACTAAAAATTAGGGAATGAACTTGCGTTCCCAGAGGACAGTTAGTGAAAAGAGGAGGCGTGTTCTGGCGCAATCGTTCCCTGGTGATATTTTGCAGTTTCAGAAAACAATTCCACTACAAGCCAGGAAAAACATTGTCTAAAGTCAGTGGCGCGTTATTCAGATGCTATTTTAAGGGCACATGCTTGGCCAAAATTTTGCGTGCACAAAGCGCATACACTTTGCTTCTGTCATCTACACAGACGCAGTAGTCCCCATTTTTGCAAACCTTACATAATTACAAGGAAAAATATAACCACACGAGGGAATGACAAGGACGTCGGTCTCCTCGGGTAAGAACTGCTCCTGGCGTGCGCCTGGCAAATCCGCCATTATAATAGTAATTCGCCATGCAACAAGCGCGCCTGCTTTTAAGGGGAATGTGAGATGACGCTTTCCATTATACATCTTGAGGAGTTTGTTCCCATCAACTGTTGGCATGGGTCATACCTCTGAATAGATAGACTCACTCAAAACTTGGCTAGAACCCAAAAAGGCATTGCAGAAACCAATAATAGAAGAACCCTTTAAGAAATGTTATTTTGAAAAAAAGGAACAGAATATTTATTATATAGAGATTTTTTTGTGTCTAATTGATCGATAGAGTTATGGTTTATCTAATTTATCATCATGAGTGTTTCCCCTAGGATGTATTAATTCAACAGTAAAGGTAGCTGTTCCCATATAATTCCTGTAATGTCCATATCAGGAGCCATGCAATTGTCTTATAATAATAGTATAGGCCATTTTAATAGAGGAAGTCTCGCCAGGCCTACACAACCACAGCCTCCTTGTTTTTTACCAGACTCAACATTGCATTATCACACCTACAACTCGAAGCCTGTGTTCATGGCTTAACCCCTGCAATGTGTGACTGTAGGCTATGACCTACAGTACTCCTACCATTCCTTTTTATCTGTGTGAACACTGTTTGTAGATCCTCAATTGGGACCTTCATATTTCAGCTATGCCATACATACAGTTCAAAAATGTCTTAAGGACAGTTGTCTTCTCATACCAAACTAGGGTATGCAGTAGCTTGGTATCTAATAATAGTTAAGAGCAAGCACTTCAATCTCTATGCAGTAGGTGGCAGATATATGAAGTATGTTTACAATATAGGTATTACTTGAAATGGAACTGGGTACTGGAAGTTAACGTTTGTTTGAAGGACGCTTCTCAGGAGTTGACAGAGCTGGAGTCGACAAAGCGTGAGGAGTTGCCGACAACTGGGATCAGATTAATTTGTGTTACTTTGCCAAAATGGCCAATGTGTGCAACAGATCCAGGCTAGAGTTGAACACTAATCAATCAAGCTCTTCATCCAGTATACACTTCCCAAGGCCATACTACTGATGCATGTACAGGACTGTAGAGTAATGAATAGAGACTGTAGACTAATGAATAGAGAATGACCACTGCAAATCACTTGGCTCTGCAGCGTTTATAGAGTGAACTGCTGTTTGAGTGCAGACTTATGACCGGTCGAATAGTCCATGCTTCTGACCGCAGACGATCTCTGCTGACCTCTCAGCTAGATCCATTTCAGGAGTAGAGAAACCATATGCCGCAACTGTCATTTTGTGCAACACAGATTGCCTTTTTAACTAAGGTCATTCTCTCTTGCTTTCTCTTACTAAGTTCTTTCTGTCTGTCATTCTCTCTCTCTTAATAACCCATTCTTCCCCCAAATAGCCTGTCTGCTGAGCTGTTAGCCAAATGTTTAAGGCGTAGCGAGACACGGCATTCATATTGCATAACACCTTGTCGTTCAATGTGGATTTCAGCTCTACAGTACATTCTGTCTTTTCCTGTTGTCCGTTCACTGGCAGTAGGTCCATTTCCAGAACTTTCTGTATGTTCACCATCATCCCTAGTTTGTTTTTCTTTCCCTACTCCACCTCTTTTTTTCTACTCAAGTCTTTCTCTCCATGCAGAAACCCTTGCTCCAGCAATTCTTCTCTTTTTCCACACTGGTTTGACGATTCTTTGCCCTTTCAATTTAATTCAAATACCTTTATTGGCATGACGTATAAATATACATCTTGCTAAGGCATATATGTGACAGAACATTACAGATTAATAAATTGTGAAATAATAACAATATAACTCCAATGCTAGGACTAACAACACCATTATAACTAATAACAATGATAACAAGACAAAAAAAACTAAAATACAATGTCTTACGACAAGGCCCTTCAATTGGTCACGCACTGTCCCCCATCTTGTGGCAGGCGGCAATGTACTGTGCTGCCAGCACACAGCAGACCGTATCCTCCCCCAAAAATAGCAGTAGCTTATTTTCCATTTTTAATTTAGGGAAGTGACCCTCTCTGATTATTTCGTATTTTGGACATCGAGTTAGGAAGTGTAGCTCTGTCTCTGGTTCTGCTGTGGTGCAGTATCCTGTCTCTCTTTCTGTCTCATTCTTTAGCCATTCAAATGTGTATTTTGTTTGACATTCTCTTCACAATATGCTTTCTGTGAGGGTAGATTGCACTATAATTACTGTCAGATGACTGAGAAAGAGTAGCAGTGAGAGAAGTTGGAAAAGAGTTTGGCGAGGTGGGAAAATGTGGAAAGGGGACTACGGATCAAGGGAGAGAATAAAAAGAGGGAGGGATGGTGGGAAGCAAAGGAGGAAAAGAACATTGCGAGTTGCCATGCCGACAGGACTGCAGAAAAATAAACAGTTTGTTTTGCGTACTCTCTGCTCTGTCACCCTTTAAGTCTTTGGCAGACCTATAGTGGGTCAGTGTGTGCAAATGTACTGTATGTGTGTAGTATACACACTCACCTAAAGGTTTATTAGGAACACCCATTCAATTTCTCCTTAATGCAATGATCTACTCAACCAATCACATGGCAGTTGCTTCAATGCATTTAGGGGTGTGGTCCTGGTCAAGACAATCTCCTGAACTCCAAACTGAATGTCAGAATGGGAAAAAAAGGTGATTTAAGCAATTTTGAGCATGGCATGGTTGTTGGTGCCAGACGGGCCAGTCTGCGTATTTCACAATCTGCTCGGTTACTGGGATTTTCACACACAACCATTTCTAGGGTTTACAAAGAATGGTGTGAAAAGGGAAAAACATTCAGTAAGTGGCAGTCCTGTGGGCAAAAATGCATTGTTGATGCTAGAGGTCAGAGGAGAATGGGCCGACTGCTTCAAGCTGATAGAAGGGCAACTTTGACTGAAAAACCACTCATTACAACCGAGGTATGCAGCAAAGCATTTGTGAAGCCACAACACGCACAACCTTGCGGGGGATGGGCTACAACAGCAGAAGACCCCACCGGGTATCACTCATCTCCACTACGAATAGGAAAAAGAGGCTACAATTTGCAAGAGCACACCAAAATTGGACAGTTGAAGACTGGAAAAATTCTACTTCCATCAGGATAATGCACCATGTCACAAAGCTCGAATCATTTCAACTTGGTTTCTTGAACATGAAAATGAGTTCACTGTACTAAAATGGCCCCCACAGTCACTAGATCTCAACCCAATAGAGCATCCCTGGGATGTGGTGGAACGGGAGCTTCGTGCCCTGGATGTGCATCCCACAAATCTCCATCAACTGCAAGATGCTATCCTATCAATATGGGCCAACATTTTTAAAGAATGCTTTCAGCACCTTGTTGAATCAATGCCACATAGAATTAAGGCAGTTTTGAAGGCGAAAGGGGTTCAAACACAGTATTAGTATGGTGTTCCTAATAATCCTTTAGGTGAGTGTATATTGCGTGTGTGTTTGTGGGATTAGGATTGAATTAGCCGATATATGCAGAGGTAAGAGTCTGTGTTCGAAATGCTTCATATTCCCTAAGTAGTGCACAATTTTTTATTGTGACCCATATGACTAATAGGGCCCCTAGGTCTCTGGTGTAAAGTACTGGAACCCATAAGCAATTGGATTTATATGGTCTTATCATCAACAGAAACTCCAGGAATCGCCTGATACTCCCCAGACCATGCAACAGGAAGTTGTGTCTGTGTGTGCATGTGAGCGTGAAACTCTTTTTTTCTTTTCTTTTACACAAACACAGATGTAGCAGAATCTTACTTTGTCGATTTGGATCAACCCTTTACTCTCTGTGTCTCTTTTCCACTGTTACTCTCTGCCTGTCTTTCTGGGTCGATCTTTCTCTGTCTCTCTTATTCTTTTAGAGGGAAGGGGGTTTTGCCCTCTTTTCTCCCTTCTCCAATTTGACATACCTAACTCCCGTATAAGTCTTGTTTCATTGGAAACCCCTCAGGATGGTCAAAGATTGATCACATGCCTCCTACAAGCACATGTCACCAAGCTGTCCAATTCTTATCCCACTGCTTGTTTAACATGGAATAATTAAGTCGGTATATATGTGGTATGTTTACACACTCACCAACTTTACAACCATGATTGATTTCACAGGCACACCAAAGCAACATTTCAAAAATAGTGATTGACTACTTCTAGTCTCTTATCGCGGGGAGCGCTGTACCAATTTGTGCCTGACCAGGATACCTAACCCTGGCCACCGTGACACAGTTTTGTATGTAAAAATTACGAGTAAATCTAAAATAATATTGTAAAAAAAAACTTATTGTCAGTTAACCTTTCACACAAACGTTTAAATGCAATAAAGAACTTCAAATGTTATTTGTCATGTACAATGCCATAAAAATGTGCCAATTATAAAGCCATGAAAATAAATAATTAGATACATTTTGGTTACGCTTGTACTCTACTGGTGGCCTCTTCTCCTGGCAATGGGTCACAAATGTAACTGCTGTGAATAATGCTGTTCATCTGCTAAAAGATATGGATGTTTGTGTGTGATACATTTGACAGAAGATTAATAACTGCGGCTTCATGTCTGCCTCATTATTTCACCAGTGTACACATTGTCTTTTCTCTTGAAAACAAGCCAGTGGAAGCCTCTTGAAAACAAGGCAGGTATTATGCCATTGTTTACATTTTAGTTATTCAGCAGACCCTGTTATCCAGAGTGACCAACTACTACGGAGTTGTGTGGTTGTTCCACCTATCCTAAAATGTATGCACTAACTGTAAGTACGCTCTACTCAGTTAATAAGTTATTGACAATACAAACAAGTGGGTTGCTTTTTTATTTCAATTTAATTGTTTCAGATGCCTTAACCACTAGACAATATTGCTCCCTTGTTACTTTCCCGACTATCTTAAATACTTTTTGTATAGGTTTCTGAGGTTTTCAGAAAATTAGGAAATACTACTATCCAAGCACAAAGGGAAAGCTGATTTTACGATGTGGGTGGGACAGAGAAAAGTTTTGATAATGCAGGTCAAAAGTTGCATTCTCTTAGGGGCTGGATTGCCAATAACCAAGAAGTGACAGAAAAAAGACCCCGGACAGGAATGTAGAACGTAGGGAGTTTGAACAAATTTGTTTTAGAACATGTTTTAGAATGAAGTATGAACTTCCAGGAGAGTCAGTGCCTTGATGTTTGACAGCTTGTTGTCCAGGGACACGTGTGGCACTCAAGGAGGGGGATTGTCAACTCTGATGGAGAAGAAGAACAGCTCTGACTAATTAAGGTCAACCTTGAGGTGGTACTGTAGGCAAACATCCATGCAGAGATACATGTCATCATATAGATGTCATCACAAGATTAGATTAGATTCACTAATATTGCCAATTAACATACGTGAACCCCTAAACTAACAATTTCTCCAAAAAGCTAATTGGAGTCAAGGGTCAGCTAACCTGGAATTTAAATCAATGAGACAAGATTGGAGGTGTTGATTAAAGCTGCACTGCCCTATAAAAAACACTCACTCGTTTTGAGTTAACTATTCACATGAAGAATTGCCTTATGTGAAACATGCTTGAACAAAAGAGATCTAAGAAGACCTCAGATGAAGAATTGTTTACTTGTTCTAGGAGCACCTTTGTGTGTCTGATTGTTGTATGTACAGATTTACCAGACTGTCATTTGATCACCTGGATTCAATTAGTATATTGTTTGTAATCCCCGTCAACCAAGCACAGCTGTTTTTTATCAGTCATTTGCACGTGTTGGTTATTTTTTACGTTTTTTATGTATTATGTTCGTTGTACGGTTAGTCTATGTTGAGATTTCCATAGTTGGTATTGTACTGTGGTACGTAAGATATATTGTAACCAAAGTTAGCACATACTGTAACTTGCATACCTTTGTTTTCTGTTGTTTTAGGGCTGTGTTCTTTTCTAGTTTGTACTTGTGTTTCTTTCGCTGAATAAAGCTATTAGGATTTACTAAAAACAGCGTTTCAAGGTAACCAGCCGAAACAGGAGACAGTTCATTATGGAGGAACAGCAGAGGCTGTGAGAGAGCTAGGTTATGTCTACCACCCATCCATTTTCCTCGCAGTCCTGAGAGGTCTTACCACAACCCAACCTGTCAGTGCCCCTAGCTTGTTTCTCCCTGAGAGATACGACAGGGACCCTTGCAGATGGTGCATTTTCCTTCAGCAGTGCGAGCTGTATCTCTTGCAGCTGGGTCAACTCTCAGGGAGGGATAAAATGGGGGGGGGGGTCATCATGTGGTTCTTATCTGACCAGGTGGAACATGTTGAGGCATGGAGAGGGCAGAGATCCCAGAGATGGAGGACTACTCCAGATTTACCAACCTTCTCTTGGTTTTCTTCAATCAACCCCCTGACAAGCAAGGTGAAGAGCTTAGGCTATATAAACTGGGATAGGTAGTACAGCCTGCAACAGGGCTGGTGCCACCTTTCTGGCCAGAAGAGTTGGAGGCTTACACCCAGGAAGACTTGGAGATATACTCCTCGGATTAGGGTCCAACTGGGAGATCAAGATAGATTAGGAACCCCTGGATGGGGTTACTTTTCCTTACCTGCCATACACTGAGGTGCACATACCAGTTTTGCTTACTCAAACATGTTCTGAGGCTGAGGACAGCCAGATTATTATTGGTTCATTCGAGTACCCAATCAAAATCAAGCACTGTAAAAAAGCCAACTTGCAAATATTGAGTTAACTATATCTTTTAAGTTGAGTGAAAACATTTTCTAGGAAATATGACATTTACGTGCAATACTCAGTTAATCCAACAAACTTTTGTAAGTTTGCTTATAAGTTGGCTGAACTGTGAATAATAAATTGAATGAACACATAAGTTGACTTGTCTAAATGTATAAAAACAAGTTCAGTCAGAAAATAAAAATGTGTTCACTCAACTTAGAAAATACAGTCACATTGCCTCAAAATGTGAAGTTTTGAGAACTTAAATTTTGATTGTTTCTAGAGAATCATGAGTAATTCATCATTTGTAGATTCTAAGATGGTTTAAAATAATCTTTTATAAATTTGATGGAAGAAATGTACATATATATATTTTGGTATTACATGACTTGCTGTGAAATTAGTTATGATGTAGCTTAAACAATATATTTTGAAACCGTAACATAAATTGACATTCAATGATTAGACCATCTAACACTATAGTGTTTTTGCACAGATAATTGCACTCACCTGGTGTCCCAAATCTGAATGTATCCCTTTTTATACAAGGGGATGATGACAATCAGATGTCTTTGGGCCTATAGGAGCAGAGCATTCTGTATTTTAGTAGTAACTTAAACTTAAGTTCTCAAAACACACATTTAAGTACAATTAAAAATAAAATTTTATTCAGTCAAAATCAAACTTCAATTCCATTCAATCTAAAGATGCAAGTGTGTTCGACATTGAAAAATTTGTCAATTGGACAAAAAAATTATAGTTGAGAGACAAAACATAAGTAGTTGCCACAAAAACTTAGGATTTTGAGTTGGCCTCACAACTCAAAAATCTAGTGCAGTAAGTTGCCTTGAAATTTTGAGTTTTCACAACCTTTTATTTTTTACAGAGAGGAGGCGGGAGTTCAGTTACATTTTAAACTAGAGTAGACAACAAAAATAAATGCTATCAGAGGGCTGCAGGAAGCCAGGAGTTAGCCTTGTGGTTATATTATCTGACTCGTAACCATATAGTTGCCATATCAAATCCAATCCTGGCACTGGAAACATTTTAAAATGTTCTACTTTTTAATAAAAGTAGCTCACCAAATATAACTAACTGCATATTATCTGCAAATGTTAAGGATACTGTTAGTTTAAGGCAGAGGTGGGTAGTAACGAATTACATTTACTTCGTTACATTTACTTAAGTAAATTTTTTCGGTAACTTGTACTTTTTAGAGTAAATTTACAGTTGGGTAATTTTACTCTTACTCAAGTAAATTTCTAGTGAAAAAACTGTACTTTTACTTCGCTACATTCTGTGGTGTTCCACCGCTACTGTCAAATGGTAATAGTAAGTTATATGATATGACTTGTTTGCAGGTCTCGCAAAACATTGGAGAGGCTGCTTCGCGAGAGGTGGCTACGCATCAATCACCCGCTTATATTTAGTGCGCGTTTAGTTGAAAGATGGTGGCCAAAGCAGAGGAAGATGTGTGCAAGCTATCGGAGGCAGATCACCCGTGGCCTCAATTTCAGTCTTTGTTTTAACTCCAAGACATCAAAAAGAATAGTTCATAATCATGATGCATGCTGTGTGCACCAAAACGAACTGACATCTCAACATACAAGAATTCCAGCTCCAACCTGAAAAAACATGTAGCGGTAAGTGTCACAATGATGCCTATATTTGAAAACTATTAACGGTAATTTAGTAACTTTGGGCACTTTTCCCTTATTGTAATATTATTTCACATACTGTCCGAGTGTTTTTCCTCATGTGCGCTCTTGTGCAAGCAATGACAAATCTTGTGAAACACACGTTCACAAACAAACGTACATTTTAATATCTTTTTTCAGAAAACCTAAACAATTTGAATAGCCTAATGTGACGTCTTGCATTTATACACAAATTCGGACGGACACCTCACTAAAGTGTAGAAAATACATACAAACAAAAACGGGATTCTGTTTTATTCGTACCTAAATAATGTATATACTTAAAAATATAGGAACAATGTATGTTTTAAAAGGAAGAGCTCTGGTTAGTCCAGCACACCATTCAATAATGATATAGAAGTTCATTTACTGAACCTAAACATAGGATTTTTTGCAATTGAACTCTTTATATATATATATGTACATATATATACATACATATATATACCATTGTATGCAAGATTTTAGGCACCCCTGACAATTTCCATTATTTTCATTTGTAAATAATTGGGTGTTTGAATCAGCCATTTAATTTTCATCTAAAACACAGACATGTTTTGGTAGTGAAATGAGGTTCTTTGGATTAACAAAAAATGTGCAATATGCATCAAAACGAAAGTAGACAGGTGCATACATTTGGGTGCATCCAATCATTTAAGGTGGCCAATTGCAAATTGTTCTCTTTAACTCTCTGAAGAGTGGCAACATGGGGGCCTCAAAACAACTCTCAAATGACCTGAAAGCAAAGATTGTAAGCAGAACAATGAAACTTTCAAGGAGAGGTATGTGAAAGCTCTCCAAGTAGTCTGAAATTCAGGGTTTTTGCTTCTTATCAATCAGATCGAAAGTAACTAGTAACTAACTACTTGAGTAGTTTTTTCATCTAATACTTTCTTACTCTTACTCAAGTAACTTTTACGTTTGCTACTTTTTACTTTTACTTGATTAAATATTTCCATAAATATTTGTACTTTTACTTGAGTACGGATTTGCCTACTCACCTCTGGTTTAAGGTTAGGGTTAGGTTAAGTTGAGGGTTAGGGTTAGGTTTACATCGCATTCCAAATTATTATGCAAATTGGAATTAAGTGTAATAAACATTAAATATTTAGTTTTTCAAACTCTTGGATGGTATTGTGTCTCTGGGCTCTTTGGATCACCGAAATCAATCTCAGACATCTGTGATAATTAGTATGCCATGTGAGCCCAATAAAGGAAAACTACTTAAGAAGGATGTTCCACATTATTAAGCATGCTACAGGTTTGAAACAATATGGGAAAGACAAAGGATCTCTCTGCTGCAGAAAAGTGTCAAATAGTGCAATGCCTTGGACAAGATATGAAAACATTAGATATTTCAAAAACTTAAGCATGATCATAATCCTGTGAAGAGATTTGTGGCTGATTCAGAGCACAGATGGGTTTGTGCAGATAAAGGCATAATGAGGAAGGTTACTGCCAGACAAATTCTTCGGATTAAGAGAGCAGCTGCTAAAATGCCATTACAAGAGTCCCACAAACCTCAAGGTGTAGGATCCTCCAGAGGCTTGCAGTTGTGCATAAACCTATTTAAACTATTCGGCCACCCCAACCAATGCTCACAAGCATAAACCTTTGCAGTGGGACCAGAAATACATGAAGACTTATTTTCAAAAATAATGTTTACCGATGAGTGCCATGCAACCATGGATGGTCCAGATGGACGGAGTAGTGGATGGTTGGTGGATGGCCACCGTGTCCCAATAAGGCTGCAACGTCAGCAACAAGGTGTCAGAATCATGGGAAGACTAGACTGGGTAAACCCAGGCGCTCTGCCGGCGATTTGATTTAACCCTGCAGCTCAGGCTGGAAACCTGTACATTATATCTATCCTGATTCTGTTACACTTTTGCGGTAACCAATCACAAACTGGCTTATCCACCTGGGTGGGTTTTACATGATGATGATAGAGACGCGATGGCAAGCAGCTTCATTTCGTTGGTCTGCTTGGTAGAAGGATTGAGTATCCAATTGAGTGCTGAGTCATTTGAATTATGCGGGTTGATTACAGGTCTTGTGCAGTAGAAAATACAGAGCAGACGCCCCAGGCTAATGTTTAAAATAGCTTTTGATTCCAGTAAATATGACATCCTAATGCTGCAAATTCAACAAATGACCATTTGTAGTTCTTTACAACCTATAAAATGTTTTAAAACTCTGTTTTGCATAATAATTTGGAACAGTGTATTTTGAGTTTTTGAAAAAAATACAGTTTTCATCGGGTTGTTTGTTCACTGAAACTTGACATATTCCCTAATGGTTGTTGACTTGAAAATTATACTGACTCTCTCATTTGCATTGACAATTTTGGAAAATCAGTGTAAAATATAATTTGCATAATCATTTGTTACACAGTGTAGTTTAAGATAAAAGTTAGGTCAACTTGTGGTCTGAATTGAAGAGGAAATTCCACAAGCACAAACATAAAACTGAAATGTTCCTGAAATCTTGCCTACCCATCCGGTTTGGTCGGGTATTCGCCTGAACCAATCATAGTCTTTCTGCCCTCAGAACATGTCTGAGTAAGGAAAATTCATATGTGCTACTGAGGACCCCCTTTACCAATCTCTTGGTGGCCAGGGTAAATTGGTGGAGAGTCAGAAAATAGATTTTTTGAGCAGGGCACTGAGGGCTCGGGCTGCTCTGTTTTTCCAGCTCAAGCCCAGACCCAGCCTGCCTGGGCCACCAGTTCATCCGCCCATGCCACAAGTACCTCCCGCCCGGGTGCCTACTCCACCAGCCAGTCTTCCAGCCAGGTTCTATGTTCCAAGATGGCATGGGGTATAAGTCGTGTTATTGTCCTGTCCAGTGTATATAGCCTCTATTTTTCATTTTGTCTTTATCTTTTGGATTTTAATTTAATTTCTCTGTATAATCAATCCTCCCTAAGCTACTACAGATACTTTCAGGTGATCCACATTACCCAAGGGGACTTGATTCCGCAGTATATCTAATCCGCCTGGATCTTCCTGTAGATAGCTATCCATCTATTGTTAGCAGATACCTACCTACAATTCTACCGGACACTGACATTTGTCTTTAACGTGCACCAGCCGGCCTATGATCTTGCACAACTCCAGTCAGCTAGCCTGCACAGCGTACCATCAGCTCAGTGCTTTCAAACTACTAAATGGATCACACTTTCCATCTCACCATCTGGAACAGCTAACTAGCTGCTACCGGCTAGCCGACATCAGCTAATCTCCATATTTAGCGGAGCTAATAACAACAACACAGCTAATATCAACAACACAGAACTGAGCTCGATCCTCTTCGCGGCTGGCCGATGACACAACCTACTCCAAGGTATTCCATCACCGATGTCCTGGAGTTTGGCCCCAATCGCGGCAGCCCCTCTCCACTACCGCAGCTGTCCATTTGCTGGCGCAATCGACTGCCATTCCCTGCACCACTAGCATTAGCAACGACACCCGCTTAGCAGATCAGCACTTCCCAGACTCCAAACAACGGACCCCTGCTCTCAGTTCTTCAATCAACTCTCTTGAATAAATAACTCTCTGGAATAGCTGATTTCAGTCCCTCTTCAATCAATAGGCCACTTGTGATTGGCTATACTGTTCATTGCTAGGTCGACATCCATAGCATGGTACCATTGCTAGCTAGCTATCTGCTAGGCTTCTATATTGATCTCACGCACTGCGCGCACATGCGCAGAGCACTCACTAACTAACTGTATCCAATCAGTTACTGCCTCTACCCCTTTCTGCATATATCTTTATATGTATTTTGTCTTGTTTGTCATTATGGCTCACTTTTTACTGTTTCTGTTAACTTTTATAGCTTTTTCTTACTGTAGATGTCTTATTCACCATTCCCTAGAAAATCCCATGGTTCCTCCCCCGATTTTCTCTGTGACATTAGCCACTTTCCGACTGCAGGGATTTTTGCAGTTCCTAGAACATAACGTTCCTATAACCCTTTTTTTCTTGATTTCCGACAGGTGAAATTTGGGGATTATTTAGTCCCTCGCAATGCAGTTCCTATAACTCTTTCAGCTCCTAGTCCAGAGCAGGACCTTTCCCTTTTCCTAGGTCAAAGTGTATTGGTCTAACTTATAAATTACGTCCATTGTTTCATTTGTCTGTTAAGTATATTACATATTATGATGGAGCCTTTGACCTATGTATTTTGACCTATGTATTTTTCTGTTAACTAGCTACTTCTTTCTGTTAACTAGCTATTTCTACGACTTCAGCCTAGTTTTAACGCCACAGTTCGAACTCCGTTATGAGGACATCGACACAACACTCTTTTTTAAATTGTATTGGATGTCGTTTTCAGCCTTGTAATCTGAACAAACAAACAGCAAGCCGCTGAAGGAACCCAGCTCTACTTGGGCTGAAAACAACCAGATCATCCTCATAAATAAGATGATTTACAACAATACACCCAGTGTTACAAACACTCAATTGTGAAATGTTGTTGTATGTGGCGCTACGCTAAAGCCTAGTGACAACGCTATAAAAGACTGTTGCGGTGCATGCGTCACTCCCTTATCCCTCCTACCAGTTCCTATGGCCACTTGGCCAGTTCGAATGCAAATAGGAAAACCAATTTTGGGGGAGAGTAGTTAGTAGAACTGTTTAGAAGTGGACTGTTCCTATAACTACGTTCCTGTAACTACTTGGTCGGAAAGCGGCTATTGTCTGACTCACCTGGTCTCTCCAGAGAGGTAACCTCTTTAATCCTTACTCAATGCCTCGAATCACCACTATAGGACAATAAGCCTCCAATTTCTTTGGCCCTTAACCTCACGCAAATTGTCAACGAACCTACCAGATGCAACCTAAATAATGTGAACAAGGGAACCCTTATTGATATTATTTTAACTAACATGCCCTCAAAATACACCCCTGCTGTCTTCAGCCAGGACTTCAGTGATCAATGCCTCATTTCGTGCGTTCGTAACAGGCCAGTAATCAAACTACTGCCGCTCATTATGATGAAACGCTCTGAAACACTTTAGTGAACAGGCCTTCCTAATTGTCTTAGCCCGGGAACCCTGGAATGTTGACTTTATCCCGACAGTCGAGGACGCCTGGTCATTCTTTAAAAATGCCTTCCTCTCTGTCTTAAACAAACGTGCCCCACTCATAAAGTTTAGAACTAAAAGTAGATATAGCCCTTAGTTCACTCTAGATCACCCTGAAAACGCCTTGTGGTGCACTGCTTTAGCCTCAAAAATCTGTACAACATCAAACTTTTTAGGGAAGTCAATCATCACATCCTTATTGGCAGACTCAGTAGCCTCAGTTTCTCTAATAACTGCCTCGACTGGTTCACCAACTACTTATCTGACAGGGTTCAACATGTTAAATCAGAGGGTCTTTCATTTCAGTGTCACATTAACAATCTCCAATCTAAAATAAAATGTAGGATTGACTTCCTATTCCGCAACAAGGGCTCCTTCACCTACACTGCCAAACACACCCTGGTATATTTACTATCTTACCAATCCTTGAATTCGGGGATGTCATTTACAAAACTGCCGCTATCTCCCTCCTTAAAACGTTAGACATAGTCTATAATAGTGCCATCCGGTTTATTATCAATGCACCATTTAACACCCACCACTACAAGCTACAGTATATGCACTAGTGGGCTGGCCCTCATTACACATTTGGCGCCTGACCCACTGGTATCACCTAATTTATAAGTTAATTCTAGTAAAAACCCCTCTGTACCTCACTTCTTACTATTGCCTCACCCACTCGTAACCTGCGCTCAACCAGGTACATCTCCCTGATCACCCCTAATTTATAAGTTAATTCTAGTAAAAACCCCTCTGTACCTCACTTCTCACTATTGCCTCACCCACTCGTAACCTGCGCTCAACCAGGTACATCTCCCTGATCACCCCAAAAGCCCACACCTCCTCTGGCCGAAACTCCTTTTAGTTTGCTGAAGCTAACGATTGGAACGAGCTACAGAACAGACTGACACTCATGACCACCGTCCCCCTCACATCCTTTAAATCATGATTATCAGAGCTTCTGTCTGATCATTACACATACTGACCCTCCCCTCTCACATATACACTATCTCTCCCCATCTGATCAAGTGCCTTAACTTTTTTGCCACCTGGCGCCTTTGTATGCACTGACTTGCACAGCATTTTATTTACAGTATCTTATTTATCATCTGTTATTTGCACAATATCCATTTGCACAGTCATGCTCAAGTGTTAATTTACTACATGGTTTTTGCCTGTTTCACTCAGATTTCTGTTGCTGTAATTATAGTCAAAGTCAAAGTTGTTTATTTATCATATGCATTGAATAACATACATCATCCTATGCAGAGAAATTCTTTTGACATGGCTCGGCGATTCTATGCAGTGGGCTTAAAAACAAGAATTACAACAATATAAGAATTTTAAAATAGTAATGACAATAGTAATAATAATAATAATAATAAAACGCTATGTACTGAGCAGTGGTCTGGAAAATGTGCAACAGTAGAAGTAGTAAATATTATAGAATTGGCATGGAAAATTGCTTTTACAGGTGCATTTGAATTCTGCTACATCAGATGTAGAGAGCATAAAGTGACCAGAGAGTGTTAGTGCTCAACAGACGATTTGCGATCAGTGTCTGTGTTCCATGTTGAGCAGCCGAATGGCCTGTGGGAAGAAACTGTTTTTAAGTCTGGTGGTCCGTGCCTTGATGCTCCGGTAACGTCTACCAGATGGCAGTAGTGAGAA
>JACXGM010003728.1:0-20965 GCA_016801145.1 Umbra pygmaea
TGTGTGTGTGTGTGTGTGTGTGTGTGTGTGTGTGTGTGTGTGTGTGTGTGTGTGTGTGTGTGTGTGTGTGTGTGTGTGCGTGTGCGTGTGCGTGTGTCTGTGTGTGTGTAATAGAGAGAATGGGAGAAGGAAGTTTGTGTGAGGTGAACCTGGTCACCACAGATCCAAATCTTCTCAGCTGTTGCTACTATCATATGCTGCACTGTCTCTTCATGTGGCAGATTATGTTTGGCACATTGTATGGGTCACTTCTTATATCATAACAAGGTAATAAAATGTGTAATCAAGTGATGACTGATTAACAGTGATGTACTGTAAATGCTAAATGCCCTATTACATGTTGATACTACTGCAATGCAAAATATAGGCTCTTAACCTTGCAGTTTTGCACATATCATGTAAGACTATTTCTTTGCACAGAACTCTCCAGAAAATGCCATTAAATGGTTTATTTTTAAAAAACTTTTTTTTTTCCAAAAACGCCCCGGACCCCCCTAGGGAGAGCCCCCCCACATAACAAATCCCAAAACACAAAGATGAAGTATTGTGTCCAGACCAGGCCAGAGGAGGGATGCACCTTAGCACTGGTGTTATAGTGTGTGATATAGATGAAGTATTGTGTCCAGACCAGCCCAGAGGAGGGATGCACCTTAGCACTGGTGTTATAGTGTGTGATATAGATGAAGTATTGTGTCCAGACCAGCCCAGAGGAGGGATGCACCTTAGCACTGGTATTTAAACATCAAAACACTCCACTCAACATCTTTCCTATATAACGTATACTTTTGTTTTACATACATTTATGGCTCTTGTACAAATTCGCAAATGGCATATGGTTTTTTGTTTGTATTCTGTTCTATGGTAATTAGAGTAATGTTTTGGAAAAATAAATATTCAGTTTCACAATCTCATAGACTTTTACTGAGTTTTTATTCCTCGACAGATTTACGTTCACCAGAACATTGTATGGAACTTTACAGTTAAGATAATGACTGCCGGAAGAGCTTTAGATTTAGAACAACAGTGTTTACATGGTATTTCCAAAAATGTTCTATTGCGAAAGAAGTGTTTGCCATTTGATGCAAATGTGTTTATTGTATTTTGAATGCAGTGTAACATTTTGAAGTAGATGTGAGGCATTTAGCATTTTGTGTGTGGAGTTTTGGGAATTGTGTGTAGAGTTTTGAAAAAAGGAGAAACATTTTTGAAAACGTGTGTAAGCAGTTGGAAAAACTGTAATGGACCTAACTGTATGTCTATAGCCTACATTTTATTTATTTTGTCTCTCTCTGTCTGTCTGTTTCTAGTTCATACTGTAAGATGTGTCTATACCACACAATATGTTTCCTCTCTTTGCTGTACTTCTCTCTGCCCTCGGCTGCTCCCACAGGAAGTGGTAGTTACAGACAGCCCAGCCTCTCTACAGGGATCCGTTTCTTATTTCTCCCGCTTTAGGGAGGTAATGGGCAGACGCTGGGCCACTCAGCAGACATGGCAGCCACACTACCCAGCCTCATCTAGCTACAGCACGGCTGCCTGTCGGGGGTGTTGATTGGCTCTGATTGTCTACAGCTCAACAGCCACTGGGACAAATGCAGGCTTCTTTTCTCCACAGCACTCTAGCTGTTCTTTGTGCAGTATGGCTGTGATTTCTAGATACAGGGTGGGATTTATTTGAACCTGCCATAGCAGTGTTCATGCAGTATCTGCATTACTGCATCCCATCCCCACAGAATTTTATTTCTGAAGCATAAAGTATTCCTGAGAGAGAGCTGGCTCTGCTAGTCAAGTACTGTACCGAAGAGCAATCTGTCAGTTAATGTTGCTTTGGAACAAAAAACAGCTACTTTTAACCACTGCAATGTAGCTTGAGTGAATTGAGCCCTTGGCCTGCGTAGACTGTGTAGTGTTGACACTGAATATCAAGTGATAGACTGTTCTGGTTATCTTACTGAATGTGAAGAAAGTGCAGTTGTGGTCAAAGGTTTTGAGAATATCACAAATACTAATTTTCACAAAGTCTGCTGCCTCAGTGTTGATGATGGCATTTTGCATATACTCCAGAATGTCATGAAGAGTGATCAGGTGAATTGCAATGAATTGCAAAGTCCCTCTTTACCATGAAAATGAACTTAATCTCAAAAAAGCATTTCCACTGCATTTTAGCCCTGCCACAAAAGGACCAGCTGCCATCGTGTCAGTGATTGTCTCATTAACACAGGTGAGTGTTGACGAGGACAAAGCTGGAGATCACCCTGTCATGCTGACTGAGTTAGAATAACAGACTGGAAGCTTTAAAAGGAGGGTGGTGCTTGAAATCATTTTTCTTCCTGGGTACCTGCAAGGAAACATGCCGTCATCATTGCTTTGCACAAAAAGGTCTTCAAAGGCAAGGATATTGCAGCTAGTATGATTTCACCTAAATCAACCATTTATCAGATCATCAAGAACTTCAAGGAGAGAGGTTCAAATGTTGTGAAGAAGGCGTCAGGGTGCCCAAGAAAGTCCAGCAAGCGCCAGAACCATCTCCTAAATTTGAATCAGCTGTGGGATCGGGGCCCCACCAGTGCAGAGTCTGCTAAGGAATGGTAGCAGGCAGATGTGAGTGCATCTGCACACAGAGTGAGGAAAATACTTTTTAAGGAAAGCCTGGTGTCAAGAAGGGCAGCAAAGAAGCCAATTCTCTCCAGGAAAAACAGGGACAAAGTGATATTCTGCAAAGATACAGGGATTGGACTGCTGAAGACTGTGGTAAAGTAATTTTCTCTGATGAATCCCCTTTCCGATTGTTTGGGCCAGAAGACAAGGTGAGCGCTACAATCAGTCCTGTGTCATGCCAAAAGCAAAGCATCCTGAGACCGTTCAAGTGTGAGGTTGCTTCTCAGCCAAGGGAGTGGGCTCACTCACAGTTTTTCCTAAGAAAACAGCCATGAATAAAGAATCGTAACAACATTATCCTCTGAGAGCAACTTCTCCCAACCATCCAAGAACTGTTTGGTGACAACCAATGCTTTTTCCAGCACGATGGAGCACCTTGCCATAAGGCAAAAGTGATAACTAAGTGGCTCAGGAACAAAAGATCGAAATGTTGGATCCATGGCCAGGAAACTCCCCAGTCCATTGAGAACTTGTGGTCGATCCTCAAGAGGCGGGTGTACAAACAAAAATATGCAAATTCTGACAAACTAAGCATTGATCATGCATGAATGGCCTGCCATCAGTCAGGATGTGGCCCAGAAGCTAAATGACAGTAAGCCAGTGAGGATTGCAGTGGTCTTGAAAAAGACTCTTTGCATAAACGTACAGTTTTTCACAATTGTTTACACACAAAAATTGGAACTTGAAATGCAATCACCGAAATCTGAAACTAATTGACCAAATCCCTAAATCAAGCCTGCAAAAGCACAATGCCTGCTTTACACTCCGTTTTCAATTCTGTATCACACTTTTTACAAAACACTACACAAAGTTGCCTACATTAGAAACAACATTCAAAATTGGAATCTCTGTAGTCCCTTTGGAAAACCAATCACAATGCCAAGCTTTATACACCAATTGGCAACACCCACTCCTCACAGGTGTAAACACTAGTTAATAACACCCACTCTTCACAGGTGTTAACACTAGTTATTAACACCCACACTTCACAGGTGTTAACACTAGTTAATCACACCCACTCCTCAAAGGTGTTAACACTAGTTAACAACACCCACTCCTCACAGGTGTAAACACTAGTTAATAAACCCACTCTTCACATGTGTTAACACTAGTTAACAACACCCACTCCTCACTGTTGTAAACACTAGTTAATAAATCCACTCTTCACAGGTGTTAACACTATTTAACAACACCCACTCCTCACATGTGTTAATACTAGTTAACAACACCCACTCTTCACAGGTGTAAACACTATTTAACAACAACCACTCCTGACAGGTGTTAACACTATTTAACAACACTCACTCCTCACAGGTGTTAATACTATTTAACAACACCCACTCATCACAGGTGTTAAAAACTATTTAACAACACTCACTCCTCACAGGTGTTAATACTAGTTAACAACACCCACTCCTCACAGGTGTTAATACTATTTAACAACACCCACTCATCACAGGTGTTAAAAACTATTTAACAACACTCACTCCTCACAGGTGTTAATACTAGTTAACAACACCCACTCCTCACAGGTGTTAACACTATTTAACAACACCCACTCCTGCCAGGTGTTAACACTAATTAACAACACCCACTCATCACAGGTGTTAATAATATTTAACAACACCCACTCCTGACAGGTGTTAACACTAATAAACAACACCCACTCCTCACAGGTTTAAACATTAGTTAACAACACCCACTCCTCACAGGTGTTAATACTAGTTAACAACACCCAGTCCTTACAGGTGTTAACAATAGTTTCTGAATTGTTCACAATCAGAGCTTTAGCACTATAAGGCCACAGATGAGCTCTCCTGTTTTGGAGAAAAATGGAAGTCGATGGTGAAGCAAGAGCTAGAGGTCAATGAGTGAGAGAAAGAGGAGGACAAGGATGAGGAAGGACAGTTGTCTCAGATGAGATCAGGGCTACATTAAATGACCATGAGCTCATCCATGGATTGATTAAGAGGGAGGCTGGGCAGAGAGTTCATCCCACCTGAGCCGCTACACGATTGTATCCATCATCCGTACATTCAGAAATGAGAACCGGTAAGTTACTGTACCTATCATCTACACTATGCTCTTCGTGTATGTGTACTGTAGTATACTGCAGTCCGACATATTAGTAGGCCTATGTTACTCAGTGATTGTTGGCCAATTTTACAGTAATGTCATTTTATAATGAATGAAAATAGATTGTTTTATCTTACTGTAACCAATCATATAATATTTGTGGATCTTCTGCAGAACTGAGAGACTGCCAGGCCATGGTGGAAAACACCGGCTGTTCACACCAGAACAGGAGACCGCTATTGTGAACATGGTGGTGGCAAACAATACCATTAGACTACGAGAAATCCAGAACCACATAATTCAGCAGGTGGGATTGTCTACATGTACATTGGACCATGAATTACAGTGCACCTGAATCCAGTTGAAACAGATCTACAGGGTGCCATTTGAGCAGAACTCTGAGAGGGTTAAAGAACAGCACCATGAATATGTGCAAGTAAGTACTATACTGTGAATTTACTATCATATTACCACAGTATAGATACATTACAGTACTGTAATCCAGTGTATTGTGGCTCATTATATTGACTGCTCTAGGTCTATTTTACATATCTTGTTGTCTGTTTCATAGAATCTTGGAGGTGGATGCGGCTGCAATGCAGCACGTTTATATTTACATTGATAAGGCTGGCTTCAAACTAGCCAAAAGAAAGGCATGAGGACCAAACATTATTGGCCACTGTGCCATTTTGAACATCCCCGGACAGCGCGGAGAGAATATCACCACATGTGCAGCCGTTAGCCAGCAAGGTGTCCTCCATCATCATGCCAACCTCGGTCCCTACAACACCGCCCTTCTCATCACATTCCTGGACACACTACAAGGCATCCTCCTTCCAGCCGAGCAGAGGAGTGGACCAGAGCAGCCCAGGTATGTTGTCATCTGGGACAACGCAAGTTTCCACCGGGCTGCTCTGTTCCGCAACTGGTTCATCGACCACCCACACTTTATTATTGTTCTATACATCCCACCATATTCCCCCTTCCTAAACCCAATTGAAGAGTTTTTTTCGGCATGCTGATGGAAGGGGTACGACCTTCATCCCCTCGCACACATGCCTCTTCTCCAGGCAATGGAGGGTGCATGTAATGAAGTTGATGTGGGGGCTGTCTGAGGCTGGATCAGCCACTCCAGAAGATTCTTTCCCCGGCTGTTTAGCCAAGGAGAACATCGCTAGTGATGTGGCCAGACCAAAATGAGAGGCAGGATGCAACCTAATTTATTTTGCATGTGATTTTGTCTTTTTGTGTTTAGAGTTCAAAAATAATTAGTCACTTTAATTTTTAATTTTTATGCAGTAAATCCTTTATCTTACTGCATGATTTTCCTGGATTTCTCCTCTTGGATATGAAAAGTGTTACATATAAAACACAAACATACTGCATTTTGGTAATAAATGGCAATGTTTTGTTACTGTGGTGCATCTGTGTATTTGATTATATATATTTGAGTAGGTATACATTACTGTGACAATCTTTTACTAATGGCTACAGTGTAACATTGAAAATGTGCTGTTGGTTGGTAGACAGATCTATTCATATGACATTTGTGTGTGTGTCATTTTGATACAAAAAAGAAAAACTTTTTGGAAAGAGATAAAACAGTTTTAAATAAAGTGTTCACTTTTGCTAGAGATTTGTAGAGTTTAGCAATTTGTGTTTGTGGTTTTGTGTTTAGAGTTTAAGGTTTTGGGAAAATGAGCCAAAGATTCAGCAAACATGTGTAAACAATTAGGAAACTATTGTTTAATAACATTAATAACTGTAATGTTATTGTCAATAAAAGCATTTGACACTTATGGGATGCTTTGTAATTATACTTCAGTATACCATAGTAACTATTGACCAAAATATTTTGAACACTGAAACAGCAAACTTTGTGGAATAATTGTGTCATTCTCAGAACTTTGACAACAACTGAATACTATTCAGGTGTCAAACCGGTTCCACGGAGGGCCTAGTGTATGCTGGTTTTTGTTTTTTCCCTTCAATTAGCAACCAATTCCGACCTACAGTAGACTGCCAGCTGAGGAGAGATTAGTGACTTAATCAGTCAGTCAGGTACAAAATAAAAGTGGGAACCTGCATACACTGGGCCATCCATGGAACCGGTTTCACACCAATGCTTAAATTGTCTCCATGCAAAACTGGAGATCATAAAAATAAAAACAGAAATTATGATTATGTGCTAGAGATATGACTCCAGTGTTTTATAGATTAATTGAATGCTATAGATATGACCCCAGTGTTTTATGGATTGATCTTGTGCTATAGATATGATGACCCCACTGTTTTCTAGATTGATTTTGTTTTATAGATACAACCCCAGTGTTTTATGGATTGATTTTGTGTTATAGATATGGCCATACTCTTATAGATTGATGTTGTGGTATAGATATGACCCCCGTGTTATATAGATTCATTTTGTGGTATATATATGAGCCCATGGTTTTATGGAGTGACTTTGTTCTATAGATATGACCCCAGTGTTTTATGGTGAAATTTGTACAATAGATATGACCTTAGTGTTTTATAGATTGATGTTGTGCTATAGATATAACCCCAGTGTTTTATAGGTTGATTTGTGCTATATCTATATATGACCCCAATGTATAATGAAGTGACTTCAATAGTGTTTTATAGATGGATTTTATGCTATAGATATGACCCCAGTCTTTAATAAATTGATGTTGTGCTATAGATATGGCCCCAGTGTTTTATGTATAGATTTTGAGTTATAGATATGAATTTCTGGATTTTTTTATGGATTGAATTTCTGCTACATATATGACCCCAGTGTTTTTTGGATTGATTTTCTGCTACAGATATGACCCCAGTGTTTTATAGTTTGATGTGGTGCTATAGATATGACCCCAATGTTTTTCGGTTGATTTTGTGCTATAGATATATGTGTATATATATATATATATATATGGCCCCAGAGTAAAATGAAGTGACTTTGTTATATAGATATAACCCCAGTGTTTTATGGATTCAGTTTGTGTTATAGATAAGACCATAGTGTTTTATAGATTGATTTTGTGGTATAGATATGACCCCAATGTTTTATGGTAGAATTTGTACAATAGATATGACCATAGCGTTTTATAGATTGATGTTGTGCTATAGAAATGAACCCCATTTTTCATGGATTGATTTTGTGTTATATATATGACCAGTGTTTTATGGATTGATTGTTTGCTATAGATATCTATCCATTGTTTTATGGATTGATTTTGTGCTATAGATATGACCCCAGTGTTTTATAGTTTCATGTTGTGCTATAGATATGACCCCAGTGTTTTATAGTTTCATGTTGTGCTATAGATATGACCCCAGTGTTTTATAGTTTCATGTTGTGCTATAGATATGACCCCAGTGTTTAATAGTTTCATGTTGTTCTATAGATATGACCCAAGAGTTTTATGGATTGATTTTGTGCTATAGATATGACCTCAGTGTTTTTATGGATTGAGGCTCCCTCTGTTGTTTGCATTCTGTATTACAACAGAAAAAATCTAGGAAATACTAAATCAAAGTCAATGGACAGAGAACCTGCTTAAATATTTATCAGACTGTTACAAATCTCAAATGCTTTGAAATCAAGGGCATAAAAACAAATTGAGTGAGGTACAAAGTTCAGAAGCCTGATGCTGTCTCCCTCATCTGCCATCCAGACTGGAGTCCCAGATGACATCAGACATCCAGGCCATCCTCCAGTTGCTGCAGAGACAGTGCTCACTTGGACCCCCAGCATACAGCATTGTCACGGCCAGCCCAGAGTACCAGAGACCTGCCATCAGAGTGCAGCCTGTTACCGCCGGCAGGACCACGGAGCCCCTAAACAACCCTGCAGCAGCACCACTGGCCCAGGTATACTGAACCAGCCCAGGTATACTGAACCAACCCCAGGTGAACACCACCCCCATGCTCTGTGCTGAGAGCAATGCAGGACTCTGTAAAATACATAATGGATCTTTGGCAACTATAGAGTCTTTATACTGGTTAACTAACCTGCATTATCCTTCTAGATCAGTGGTTTTCAACCTTCACTTCCAGGCACATCAGATGTTCCACAATTTAGCTGTAGCCACTGAGCTAGCACACCAGATTCAACTCATCCTTTAATGATTCTTAATTAGTGAATCCAGTGAGCTAGATCGGTGGCTACAGCTAACATGTGGAACGTCTGGTGTGCCACGAGGAGAGGGTTAAAAACCACTGCTGTAGATACTGATATAAAAACTACAGTTGTGCTCATAAGTTTGCACACCCTGACAATAATTTTGACATTTGACTCTTCATGCAAAGAAATCTGACTGTTAAGTAAGGATAGGGCTCATATGAAGCCATTAATTATCACAGCTGTTTGGCATCATTGTGATCACACAAATGCCCCTGATCAAAACTTTACATACCCTTGAATGTTTGGCCTTGTTACAGACACACATGTTAAAATTGCACTTAAAGGATAATTTCCCACACCTGTGGCATTTTAAATAGCTATTAGTGTCTGTGTATAAATAGTCTATAGGTTTGGTAGCTCTCCCATGGATGCAGTGAGCAGGCTAGACACTGTGCCATGGGGAGCAGAAAAGAGTAATGTAACCAAGTACCGCTGTAATAAAGAACTGGAACTGCATAAAGTTGGAAATGGATATAAAAGGATATCCAAATCCTTGCAAATCCAGTCAGTACTGTTTAAACACTTATTAAGAAGTGGAAGATTCATGGATGTCTTGATACCAAGCCAAGGTCAGGTAGACCAAGGAAGATGTCAGCCAAAACTGACAGAAGAATTGTTCGGGACAAAAAGACAAACCTACAGGTAACCTTGGGAGAAATAAAGGCTGCTCAGGAAAAACATAGTGTGGTTGTTTCAATGAGCACAATACGGCGATACTTGAAGAAAAATTAGCTGCATGGTTGAGTTGCCAGAAAGAAGCCTTTACTGTGACAGTGCCACAAAAAAGCCTGGTTACAATATGCCCGACCACACCCTGACACATCTCATAGCTTCTGGCACACTGTAATTTGGAGTGGCAAAATCAAAATAGAGCTTTATGGTCAGAACGATAAGCACTATGTTTATAGAGGGGTCAACAAGACCTATAGTGAAAAGAATACCATCCCCACTGTGAAGCATGGTCGTGGCTCACTCAAGTTTTCGGGGTGTGTGAGCTCTAAAGGCACGGGGATGCTAGTGGAAATTGATTGCAAGATGAACGTTGCATTTTATGGGACAATACTGGCAGACAATTTGCATCTTTCAGCTCAAAAGCTGTGCATGGGACGCACTTGGACTTTCCAGCATGACAATGACCCTAACCACAAGTTATGACCTACAGTTGAATATAACTCCCATGAGACTTGCTCATGTTTCCTTTAAAAATGGTGCATCTATTACCAATTCTCCAGGGGTATGCAAACATTTGAGCACAACTGTACACTATCCCAGCATGTGCTATATACTAACAATATCTCCCAAACCGTACCTGTTAGAAACAAAAGCTTCATACCATTCGAAATAGGAAATTCTGCTGGAAATAATCAGGTTAATCGCAGCCGGAGATGTCTTGTCTCAAATGTGGATACTTTTTGCAGACATCGCTTTATTATGCAGCCCTTTCACTTGGTTTTAAAAAATCATTGTAAATCTATGGCCCTCAAGTAAAAAACGTTTCCCACCCCTACTCTATGTACTGCATACTGACAGATAATTACATAATCATAATATGATATTAGGCATGTACAATAGGGTCTGGGATCAAGTAATGTAAACGACTTAACTCGAGGGGCGGCACCAAGCGTGCATTTGAAAATCGCACTGTACGCAATTGGATAACACTACGACCAATCACCAGTGGGTTTTCACTAACCCTATGGCAGAGTTAACTGGTAGATTAAACCCTTGCCGTATCTGGTCTGCAAAACAGCAAAAACGTCCTTCATAAAAAGTAATGATTCGAGCTCCGTCTTCTGTTCCTCTTTTAGACAAAAAGCCAAGCCATTGTAGCGGCCAAAGCAGTTTCAAACAACTGGTGTAGATCCATAGCGATCTTACAATGTTTACAAATGACTTGAGGTCACACTCGCAGAGCTGTCGTCATCTGTTTAACATGCCTCTGGCCCGCCTATATCAGATACACCAATGTGATTGGTGCAGCTCGGCTACAAGGGCATAGTTAATGAGAAGAATTACTCGGTGCCAGAGTAACTTGCTGAGCAAATTCAAATTGTGCTCTTATACCTGTATTTACCGTAATACACAGTATATTGACAGAGAACTACATTATTAGTTTTGATGTGTGACTTCCAGAATAGAAGTCGATAATTCCTATATTAAACTATCCCTTGCGTGTTTGTGCTTACTTCTCCAGGGTCCTGATATGAAGGGGCCTCTGAACAAATCCAAAGAGTCCCCGTCAGAAGAGAGACCCACTGACAAGCCTTCAGAAGGGGATGTTGGGGCAGGAGAGCAGGAGATGGATGTTAAGCACAGACACACACAAAACAAACTAGCCTCTCCAGAGCAGCATCAATCTAGAACCTTCCACCCCACTGCAAGACAAGCCTCTCTCCCTGACGCGTCGCCTGGACATTTAGAGACATCAGGACTCCACAGGCCAGTGTCTGATCCTGGGCTGGGGGGGAACTAGGCCCCTCGTCTCGCTATGGAAACTAGAGCTTCACTCAAAGTCTGACTCAGGGTCTAAGAAGGAGACTGTATATGCAAGGAATACTGTCGACTTTCTTCCATTCCTTTTTCAATATTTTCTGCTGGTCTCCCATTTAGATGTATTATAAAGTACATTTATACAGAGGTATTTATACAGTATATTATTAATATATCACACTTATCTACATGTACATAATTTTGATGTAACACTGCCAGTAACATAAAGGCACCAAACATGCTTGTTCTTCCAAGAGAGAAAAATGCATGTTTTGGAAGTGTTTTCGGTCGCATGTTTGAAACACAACACATATCATGGACGACACAGTCATGGCATGAGATTGGCATGCGTTCACACTATGAGTATCTGTTTTAGAATGGTTAGGGACAAGCTACTTGAAACGCTCATTTGAAGGCATTTTCAATCTGCAGTTAAGTGTGCAACTTTAAACCCATTTGATCAAACAGACACCATGTAATTGATTTGGCTAATTAGAAATCTCCGGACCAGACTTATTATGTTATATATTATATTTCATCATGTGCCTAACTACTTATCATCTACACTGAAACACTATGTACAAGAAATCAGCTTTCAGAATATAACACACAGATTAATATGCAAAGGAATATCATTATTGGTAAAGCCCTTGTACAAAGTGTCTCTTACATTGCTGAAGCATTACAGAGCATCACTTTACACCACAAGTCCCTTTAATGGGGTCATGAAAGCAATAAAAATTGCATTACCGGTACTAGTTTACACATTCAAAATACAAATATTTGGTTTATGCTAAGAAACAAAAAAGGGCATAGGCCCAAGTCAAATGTGCTCTTTAACCTACTGTTTACTTGCAAGACATGAATTAAAAAAAGAAACTTTTAAGAACCCTAAAGTTTTGAATTGCTGGTGAAAAAAGTGTTTTGGAGATGCACAGTACTACCGGTATATATATACATTTTCGACATGTACTTTTCCACTTGTAGCTATTTCCCTCACTGAACTACACAACACAATATTTCACAATTGAAGATACTGTCTAATAATAATTTGATAGGAAGTGTATGCTTATTTATTAATTGTAAAATCTGTCATTTTTTGTATTTTATTTATTGGTGTAACCACACACAAGTCGCCATAAACTGGATGGACTCACTTTTATATGGCATATATGTAATCGATGTACAGTACAGGACCATTTTCAGAAATGGCCTGCACTTAGCGAAATGCATATCACTGTTAAAAAGTAGGGGTAACCATATATTTAATTCACCACCTGCAATTTCACAAGCAGGAACATGGAATGAATAGCAACTCTCAAAAGAATTCCTCAGGAGTAATTAGTTATTTGGTATATATAATGCAATTACACCAGTAAGTAAAACATAAACAGCATTTTGATATCATCATACAAAGATCCTAGTTAAAAATTTTGAAATGATATTGGAATGTTCGATCATTGTCTGAGTTTGGTTAGGTTTTAGAACGGAATTGGATTGAACATAAGAGAATACCTCTAAATAAATCCCTATCAAATTACAAAATGTAAAGTAGAAATTACAGCAAAAAAAATTATTACTATCATATTACTGCTTCCAGGACCATATGTGTCCAAGTCTTATTGTGTTGTGGAGTCATGCATGTTTACTTTTGCTGGACACCATTAAACACCCAAACTGACGAGCATGAATTATCACATGGAAACTGCCATGGATGAGTGTCGCTCTGGGAATGTTCAGCCGCATTTGTCAACCTGTTTATATTATATATATGACTCTGGCCAATAGCGGTTGTAGTATTAACAGACTTAAATCTGTTGTTGCTGATGTCTGTAAGCAGGAAGTTACCTCTCTGAGTATACTTGATTAATACCTTCATGAGTAGGAATACCCCTTCAGACTTTATGAGCGGTCATACCCCCACAATCTTTATGAGTAGACAGGGCTATACATCTCTGGGTCCTGGAGTGCTACAACACGTATGATTTTTGTTTTTACATATAGGTAGTTAAAGAGTAACTCTCCCCCTAGATTTCAGCTTTGGCACACCCCTTCAAACATGCTCAATATGCGGCTGTCCATGAAAATATACATTTTCACTATTCCTATTTTGAATTAACTCCTACAAAACCTTTTATAATAACCTTTGAGGAGGAACAACCTGCACATCTTGAAGGGAGGGTACTTCATAAAGCACCTTCTGGAAGGTTTGAAACAGCAGCAGCAAAGCAACCGTACCTCCTTGAAATTTTCGCAAATTACATTCTTAGGAAACTATTTTGAAAACATGAATTATGTTATCCAAAATGTTTTTACGTTTCAGCTGCACGTTTTACTATTTGCCTACATTAGTCCTTCTATTACATTGCACCCTCAATTTCGATGCGCAGATTGATGCGAGAACATTCCACACATTCCATAAAGTTCCAAATTATATTGAAATGTTCACGGCTAGGGTTAGTCATGAGGTTTCTAACTGTTAAGGAAAGTCATGAGGTTAATAACGGTTAAGGTTAGGCATGATGTTACTACGCTTAAGGTTAGGATTAAGGTTAGGATTAACTTCACAAAACAAACGCCTACAGAAACACGTGCAACACAACTGATTTGTGCTGGAATGAAGAACACAGTGTCCATCTGGATTTGAAACTCGCAAACACCAGGATGAGAGCAATTTACACATCCGTCCACCATCCCGATCCCTTCCCTATAGCATAATCTACACACTGCTTAATAGCATATGTTTATATTTCACGTAATTCGGTTTTACAAAATAATTTCCTCCAAACCTTCATGCAATTTTGGGCTGAAGCAAAGACCTACATTTTGTACCAAAATCAATATCTGACTTTTGCAACCAACTTTCTAAATGAGGATCAGAATGAATGTTTTACTATAACTAAGGACAAAACATCAGGTCCCGTATTCATAAAGATTCTAAGAATCCTCTTAGAAAACTCCTAATTTAGCTTAAAAACTTTTACGTAGGAGTCTTAGCTTAAGATCGATTCCAGACCCATCTAAGAGCAACTCTGAGCAAGGAAAAGACAAAAACTCTTATCTTAGTGAGGAGGCGGGGCTGACCCCGTTGCTATGTCTGACACAATCTTTTGAAGACTGTGATTGGTTGGTTGTCCAAGAAGGAAAAAACTGAGCGATTTTAAGTATTGCGTGAAACTGTCAAGGATTTAGAAGTTAAGGATCCGTGGTAGTATCACGTATTTCGGAGAGCACGTTGAATAATTCAGATGTGGGTTCCATCAATTACTCCGACAACAAGGCTGCTGTTCATAAATGCAGTTTTTTATGCCTGCAAGGTGGGAATGTCCAGTGTAAAGGAAATGAACTGCGACACAATAAGAGGTTCTGAAAGTGCTGTAAATGTTTGTGTGATCACTCTGCTTACAGAAGGTTGTGACAGACCCAAATCATCACTGCTACATTGTTGCATTTTCCCAGTTGCCAAATATCTTAATGTAGTGATTACTTTCATTTCTGGCACTATGACATTTCTGCGCTGTGTCGGAGATGTTAGCGTGTATCTAATAAGATCGGTCACTAACATGATCCCTGCGCGATCTAATCTAGAGCGTATTGACTCAATGTCATCCATTGTCTGCAACACATTTCTTCTCCATCTTCGTAATTCCGCCATTTTCTCCTCTACTATAGGAACTCTTAAGCCTCTTAAAAGTCCTCGTCTGTACTCCTACCAATTTTGGCCTTAGGACCTCTTTTAAGAGTTAAGATGCTTTCTGAATTACTTTTTTCTTTACTATGATTTTTTTTAATTTTAAGAGTAAAGGCCCACATTTCTAAGAATTTTCTTAGAATTTTCTCACTAGGAGCTACTCTTTGCATTAAGATTCTTTATGAATACGGGCCCAGGTTTCTATTGAAAGAGAAATATTTTTCTGAGAGTTGCTCTTTAATTGAAATCACCTGGTGTCCCAGGTCTGAAGAGGACAAAAATAACAGGTTTCTACCATTCAGGAAGTGTTGAACAGCACTGCCCTACAATCTTTATGAACAGACCTACCCCTACAGCAGGGATATTCAACTCTTATCTTATGAGGGCCAGAGCCTGCTGGTTTTCTGTTCTACCTTAATAGCACCCACTTGGTGTACTGTACAAGGTCTAAATAAATCCCAGATTAGAGGGTTGTAATAAAACAATGGAATGAACTGGCTTGTAGGTCCAGAGTTGAATAGTGCTGCCCTACAGTCCATATGGGTAGGCCTTCCCCCTACAGTCTACAATAAGTCTACAATATAATCCCTTGCTTTTTTGCTGAGGTAACAAGTCAGATAATCCCCAACACTAATCTCAATTCCATCCAGAGAACGGAACCCCAATAGACTACTGCAGTATTCCAATGCTGTTTAGTAAACTCTTAGAAAGTGAATTATTTAAAGTAACATCACAGTGCAGTAGTTGACGTTTGATTACGTTCGGATAACACTTTTGTCAGGTTACTACTGTACTAACTATCAATTCATATAACGTAATTCAGGCCCTGAATGGTTGCTACGCAGTTCATGTAACTTTAGTGAATTTTTTTTTTTTTATATGCCATTCTTAGTGCAAATTTAGAAAAAAAAACAAACAAATACTACAAGATGTATCTTAAAGACAATGTCAACAGTTTAAAAATTGCAGATCATATTCTCATTTTCATTGTCAGTTTCCCTGAGCAGACCTACCCCTAGTCTTTATGGGAAGGGCCTTCCCCCTAGTCTTTATGGGTAGGCCTTCCCCCTATTGTCTTTATGGGTTGACCACATGGGCTTCCATTTATATTCCAAGAATATTACTTGCCAAGTGACAAAACCAATGGGGAAACAGTGTCAATATGCATGTCAGAAATTAATCATTTTAGTTTAAAATCAAATTGCAATTAGGTCTTTCATTCATAGTAAAAGTAACATCAAATTGCAATTAATTTGAAGGGGTTAGATAAGATGATTGTGACTAAGTTAAATTTAACATTGGTAATAAATGCACCCTATTTTTCTACAAGCAAAATAAACTTAATTTTCCATGGTTTAAACATTTTCTAAATGTTTTGGTTACATTTTATCAGCCTAACACAAAAAGATGCATTACAAAGAAAACATATCATTCTCCGAAATGTAGCAAAGATACAATTATTTTGGTATTTAAAACTGGGCATATTTAATCTACAGTAGGTGTTTATCGTTGTAATTTGGAGATTTATAGCTTACTGTATGTATGGCAGAATTTAGTTGAGTACAAATTAGAGACCCAACAATGATATAATGCAGTGTAATTTGAAGACTTTTGCTGAGATTATATATATTCTTGGGTGAATTGAAATTGTGCATGTCTCAGCTAGAAGCCCTTCAAAGGGAACAGCTCATTGGCTGCAAATAGAGGTACAGGCTGATACCGAGGCAACCCCAGTATAACAACCTATGGTTTATAGTACAAGGTTTCCAGTGCACTTGAGTAGTCCAATGCCTGAAGTGTCCCATTGAACCGTTCATGAAGATTTGCAATCTTTTGCACAGAAATTAAAGAAATCATGCTGTACTGGAGATAAATGTCACTTTTTAAATCTAGTGCTGTTCACAATTGTTTTTATGCATTTTTTAATGTTTGCCACTGTATTTTATATAATGCTAAACTTAACAGCTAATATGAATGTTTCTGTTCTTGAATACTGTATTCAAAGAAATGAAATAATGTGTACATATATTTATTAAAAAACCTTTGCGCAACTGTACAAATTAATAAACCGAAATACAAAATTACTGCAAAATGAGTTTATTGACTTTTGAATAACAAAATCTCAATGAATGCCACAATGGAAAATTATCATAATGTACTACAATGAGATAAATATTACAGAAATATAAAAATGCAGGTTAGAACAAAAAAGTAAATTTTTTCTTCTGTTTTATATGTTTTTTGTTAGGCAGCATTTGAATCAAATCAAAAGATGCACATAGAATTCTTCAGAAAAACAAAAATGCACACGTGACCCTAAATGCATAGCCAAGCATAGCGGTTTATTGGCAAAAAATTAAAATAAACATTTTAGTAAAAGTAATTCAAACATGCTGATGTATAAAGTGCTACCTATTTTTATGGATATTGGAATTTCATTTAATGTAATACAATAATAAATTTTAACAGTGGTTATAGAAAAAAAACATACCATTTAATGAGAGATTGTTGACAACAAAGTCATAGATAAAAGGCTCAGCAGAATCTTCGTTGTCCTTTATTATTAAGCAGGTAGCTACCACTGACTCAGTTAATATAAAATTCAGTAAGTATATATTTGGAAACATGATATATGGCACATTTCCTGCACATTTTTGCGAATAAAGACATGGTAAGCGAACAAGCAGTTTGTTATAAGCCCATTTTGAGTTAGCTCAGAGACCTACGGACACCTGGCTAATATAAACATCAAGTGCTGCTCCGCTAATGATGGGTGGTCCCCAAAAGCCAGAGCTCTGTTTCAGGTCGTCCCTCTAGATCTAGCAGTCCAACCCTGGACTGAGCGCTCAGATGGACATTGTACACTGTATAAACTGTAGGATGGGGGGAAACAAAACACAAAAAAACAAAAGAATTACATTTTAAATGCTGTGCAATGGAAAAGCAAACTAACCTGTTTATAATATTAAAAGAAAAATTATACATATTTTTTTTTAAAGAGTTAAATTGGAGCCGAGGAGGGTAAACAATGACTTTCACAACAAAAAACACTTGTGGCACCACCTTCCTATAAAATAACACACAGGTTATACAATGAAAACCAATAGCTGGTAGCAAAGGAAACTCACTTCTGCTACCACAGACATCCACAACAGTTAAACTTTGCTCCAACATGAACTTGATGCAGCTAGACAAATAAACACTTACATTCTCACTTCCAAATTATGAGCCCGCTATTGTATTGTTATTATCCATCTTTATCTATCACTTTTCATATTTCATTGTCGAGCAGGAAGTGCCAATTCAAATGTTGTGTAGTTTGCCAAAAATAAGATAATTTGGAAATATGTGAATATTGTTGTTAAGTTAAGGTTTGTTTTTAGGGGAGACAAGGACAGATGGCACATTTACCTCATCATATTGAAAGTTGACAGACCCCTGCTGCATCTGGTCTCTTCTCCTGAAGGCCTCTGTTGAGAGAAGATAAATATGCAGATGGCTTAGTGATTAGGGAGTCACACTTCTAGTCGGAAGGATGCCAGTTTGATTCCCAACTGTGCCAAATGTCGTTGTGTCCTTGGGCAAGGCACTTTACACTATGTTGCTCCAGGGGATGTCCCTGTACATACTGTAAGTCGCTCTGGATAAGATTGTTAGTTAAATGACCAAAATGTATAAATATAGGTGTGTTGGGGTGACATTTTAGTTTAAAGCTGCAACTAACAATAATTTTGTAACGATTAATCTAATGATTATTTTTCCAATTAATCTAACGACTCATTTATCTATTAATCACAGAGGTGGACATTTACTTGAGTAAAAGTACTTTTCTGAGTAACTCTGATTTCACAAGTTTTGGGAAGTCAATACTTACGGCCAAAATGATCAGGGACCTCCCAAAACATGATCATTTTGGTCTTAAGTAGGGACCTCCCAAAACATGTGAACTCAAGAGTTACTAAGAAAAGTAAATTTACTCAAGTAAATGTCCACCTCTGATTAATCAACAGTTTTTTTGACAATTAACAAAATTATAATAATAGAAATGAATTTAAAATATAGAAAACGTGTATAACTAATATTTTAAAATGATATCCAATCATCTCCTCAAAAAAAATATGTCCCTGTCTTAACTGGTTTTACAAATTTTACAAAATATCTATAAAGAAAAATCAGAGTTTAGGAATAAAGTGAATTCTACATTTTAGCTAACAACAAAATAAATGAAGTAATTAAAGTATTTTCTAGAGGAATACCAAATGTACAAAAGTAAATGCTCCTTCACATTCAGAAGAACATCAGTTATATTGTAGGTCAAGAATGTGTAATATTTATTACAAATGTCAATAGTTACATCTTTCCCTGAAGCTATAATGAGAAACACGTTTGTCAAAGCGAATGCAAGAGGATTGTGTTCGCATTTGTGGTAAGCCGTTTTGTGCAAGATGAAAATGTGTGTTAAGTGACTTTCTCCATAGAGGGACAATGACCTAATCATATAATATTCTGTTAAGGTATTTGATTGTTTTATTATAAATTTGTACACAATTATAGCTGTACTATATAACATTAATAAGCTACTCCGTATTTCCTTTAAGGTATATATATTAACATTAGTATGTCAGAACTTCTACTATTTTGTTCACCCAGAATTGTCCCAAACTGCCGACATTAGTCTTTCCTTCTCAAAGGTTTATTATTAATTCTTACGACGCCACAGTATACAGTAATTAGCCTAATAACTTGCAGCCGCCTTGGTCTGTCGCCTGAACAAAACAGACCAATGGGCGGTGGTAAAAACACAGACATTCAGTGGCCAAAGCTCGTACAGTTCTGTACTTATGTGCTTGTTTTCTTGATAATTCTAATATAGTGTGCATGTATAATTTTATAAATATTAGGCTACATGAAAATATCAATGAGAAAGCAATTACGTATTTCACCATTTCAACTTCATTGGAGAATTGTGACTCTACAGTGTTTTTCAATAGGCATGCGTGGCTCCGTCTTGGGTAATGAGTATGCATTTTAGGCGGTGATTGTGTGCAACAAAGCATTATCTAATATAAAATCACTTTTCACATATATAGTAATAAATACAGTTGTATTGTTTTATAAGCTGCTCTCTGAAAGAGGAAGTAGACTTGTTTTAATCAATGCGAAAGTCTATCCATAGTGCTGGAATACAGCTTCATCTCCATTGAACCAGAACGTGAATCAAATTGACCAGTTTGTTGATATTGTTCCAATTGTTACATGGTTGAGCAATACATATGTTTCCTCTCTATATACTGTGTTGTACATTAGGCTACTATTCCCTCTCTGGCACTTTAAGAAAGCATCTATGGCTAATCTGTAAAGAGTCGCGCATTGTAACACTCTTAAATGTGGAGGAAGTATCAGCTTGGAGTATTAGGCCTTTTTATATTGTACCTTTTTCAGTTGACCTGCTATACAAAGTCATTTGTGTTTTACATATACAGGTCCTTCTCAAGAAATTAGCATATTGTGATAAAGTTCATTATTTTCCATAATGTAATGATAAAAATTAAACTTTTATATATTTTAGATTCATTGCACACCAACTGAAATATTTCAGGTCATTTATTGTTTTAATACTGAAGATTTTGGCATACAGCTCATTGAAACCTAAAATTCCTCCAATTTTAAAGAATTAGCATATTTCATCTGACCAATAAAAAAAGTGTTTGTGATACAAAAAAAAAGAAAAAGTCAACCTTCAAATAATTATGTTCAGTTATGCACTCAATATTTCCGAATGACATGCAAAATGTGTTGTTTTGTTGTGCTGCTTCTCTGTAGCCCAGGTCAGGCGCTTCTTCCGCTGTTTCTGGTTCAAAAGA
>JACXGM010003728.1:29045-40812 GCA_016801145.1 Umbra pygmaea
ACACACACACAGTTACTTGTATTGTGCCAATTATATTGTTAAGTACACTGTTAATATATATTTTTTTCATCCCAGGGGAAGGAGAACACACTTCGGAGTGTGTAGAGAGCCGCCTGTGTGTAGAGAGCCGCCTGCTGGCATACATCACTCGTAGGGTAACTCCCGTGTCTACATACACTAGGCTAGACCTGGGCAGTCCACCCCCTGTATTTTGGCTAGGGCGCCTTGTTTGTTTGCAAGGTTTAGTTTAGTGTGTTTGTGTTAGGTATATTAGGACAGGTAAGGGGTGGACTTTTTATTTTACATTCTTTACTTTGGTCCAGTCCAACCCCTTCTCCCAAATTTATTACCGTGTGGCCAAATAAAAGCCTTGGTTTTAAACGGTACATTGTGTCAGTTGTCCTTACTCGCACCCACAACTCCATACCTTTTTCACTGTCCACTGTTTGTCCTTGAGTGGCGGGTTGTTTGTCCCCTCCCTTAGGGGAGGCGTACGTAACTTGTGATTAGTAATAATAAGCATTTGGCTAGTAACTACATAGACACTTCAAAAGCACATCAAACAACAGCTGTCAGTAAAGACACAAGTGATCAACCAGGCTTTTAGCTTCACTGACTGAATCAGCTAATTGATCATTCAGTATTCCTCACAAAGAGACATGAGAATGACTGGTTTTTGGTAACTTTCTCTGATCACAGAAAACGCTGATTTATCTGAAATTCTGATCCTCCAAATCAAACATGCTCTCTCTTCAGTTTTTGTCACACACCACGCAGAAATGAATAGATTGCATGTTTGATTTGGAGGATCAGAATTTCAGATAACTCTGTTAACCACAAAAAGTTGGAACACGCTTAGTTTACACAAGCCCTGTTACCATGGTCAAAAATATGACGCCAGAATCGAAATATTCTGAAATAATTCATCAACATTCATGGCAGCTGTTTCACCAGCCGGTCAAAATGAACATTTACAATGGATCAAAGGCCAGTTCCCAGACATCCCATAACAATTTAAGGATACATCCAGCATAGCAATCATGATTCGACATGTCTCCAAACTGAAAGCTGTCGGAAGAGAAACCACAATCACACAACGAAAGGAAAAGTAAAAAAAAATATCGACCACCAATTCCATGATGAAATATTAATGACTATATTACAGCAGGATATTTACATGACAAAGCAGAAAGTAAAATCACATCGTGGAACCATGAAGATAACCGTAATGTGTGTGGGTGCCAGCAGTATGAACATACGTGTGTAGGTGCCACTGACTCCAGCCTGTGTTAAACACCGCTGGAGTTCCTCTGCATCGATCTCACCATCCTGCAGAGAAATAAACTGGATTACACTTTAAGTCACACATAATTTTTCACTGAATATTAATAGTCACGAAAAGACAGCCACAATGTCTCAACAGCATTGTGTAATAACCATGTCACATTTTTTATAGCATGACGCCTAGAATTCCTTTAATATTATTATACTAAATGAGACATCCATCACTGACCTGTCCTGCTATGGCCGTAAAGTATCCCCACATGGGGTCGTTGACCGGCTGCTGAGGAGGAGCCGCAAAGTTTCCTGGGTAGCCTCCACCGTACTGTGGGTAACCTGCCTGGGGGGGACCTCCCATGGGTCCCTGCATGGGCATTCCCTGAGGTGGCATTCCTTGCATTGGTCCCCCATACTGACAGGCACAGAAATAGGGATTTAGAACAAGACCTTCACAAAACACCTGGGGCATCATTTATAAATGTGGCGTACGTACAAAAGAAGATGAACACCGCTCTCCATGCAAGAATTGGGATTTATAAAAAGCAAACTTGACAGGAAAATGTGTGGTCTTTCATGGAAACTCTGACCCAGGCATACGCACAAAAACGGGTGAAATGAGAAATGCCGACAACGTCAGGAGATGGATGAAACGTGAAACTGCAACTGCAGACCATTGTGTAAACAAAATCGAAATAATGCCTTAGTAATAATATAAAGATATAAAGGCATTTTTACAATTAACAGCCTACACAAACACCTGTTTGTTTTTCACCTCTGCTCAATCAAACAAAAAAAACAAAATTGTAACGTAAATTCAAATTACTCAAATATGTTCTGTAATAATATTGGCATGTTATGTAATTCATAGGGCTGTAATGATGTGTTATGAAACCGAAATCGCGACACTCAGATCCACAAACCTGTGTCCCGGTCTGAGAAGGCAGAATCGCGACACACCCCTTCCAACGCTCAGAGTTATCCTTCCTGTCCAGATCTAATGCAACCACATCTTTAAATTACTATTAGTATTATTTGAAGTGAACATTATAAATTACGTAGACTTACACCACAAAACTAGTTGAGGATAAATTATTTAATTTTACCTGTAAGCATCCTCCAATTACATGTCATCTGACTACCTTTCCAATCATGTGACGCCTGCCTGCCAAAGTTGAGCTAGTTGAATAACGTGTTCGCAGATCATTAAAAATACTTAAATAATCGTATTTATGTTAAAAAACCTCGCTGAGCTCGAGCTGTTTTGCAAGGAGGAATGGGCAAAAATGTCAGTCTCTCGATGTGCAAAACTGATAGAGACATACCCCAAGCGACTTACAGCTGTAATCGCAGCAAAAGGTGGCGCTACAAAGTATTAACTTAAGGGGGCTGAATCATTTTGCACGCCCAATTTTTCAGTTTTTTATTTATTAAAAAGTTTTGAAATATCCAATAACTTTCGTTCCACTTCATGATTGTGTCCCACTTGTTGTTGATTCTTCACAAAAAAGTACAGTTTCATATCTTTATGTTTGAAGCCTGAAATGTGGCAAAAGGTCGAAAAGTTCAAGGGGGGCGAATACTTAGCATATATATATATATATGCTGTCTAAACTAGGGAGAGGTATCGGTCATTGTTATAATGTAACTGTGATACTCTGTTCGTTGTGTGGAAGGCTATCTGGAGGCTACACATAATCATGTGAGTTGTGAAAAGTGAGTCCCTTAAGTTTGGAAGTTAATGTGTAAGCGCTTTACTTGTATGTTTGGCTATCAGTATCCGTGCCACTGTTAAGAGCACGTAAAGCTATACAAGTATATCCGTTGTGCACTCGCTTCAGGCATAGGGGAGAGTGGGTTAAAGTGAGACATTTTTTACATTTGCTTCCCTCTAATCGAGCTGAAATTATATATAAGTGAAATGTACACATTTCCCTTTAATTCAGGATTTTTCCTAGAAATGGCAATTATCAGAATGTATTCAGGAAGAAGGGCAGTGAAAATATGGTTGTTTTAAGTGGTCTTGTGTCTCACTTTACCCCAGTTTAGGAGTAAACTGAGACAGACCAGAGATATCAAGGGGGTAAAGTGAACCAGCTGGGGATGTTGCCTCTGGGGTTCGGACAGAGAGATGACGATGTGCTAGGAAGTTGCCAAAACAATCTTCACCTAGAGTAAACAATTCATTATTAGCTAGAATATTTAGTGTTGTGGTATGATCAGTTGGCCTTAGTTAACCTACAGAATCATGTGATCTCTTGCACACCCTAGCCTACCTGCACATTGTGTCCTTGACCAATTGGTGTTTTGTCCCAGGTTGTCCTTCTGGTGTATTGCCTTTCCATGATGGCTTTTCTACAATGTTTATGACATTAAAAATAAAATATATGTAATTTATTATAACATTAAAATGTTTAAGACTAAATGTCTCACTTTACCCCACCCTACACATTTTGGAAAAAAATCTTACCAATTCAGGGAATCTTCAGCTAGCATCATCACATGTTTTATATGTTGGTAGTTCAACAACATGATACAAGTTTTTCTACCTAAATCAATTTGCTTTGGCACAAAAGTTGATTTAGTTGACAGCCAGAAAATTTACTTTTACACTCAAAAAATATATCTTTGTGAAATTAACATTCTTAACACAACATCATGAGGTCCTCTCCTTCATGACCAAGGGTAAATGGGAGGGGCTTGAAAACTTAATGGATACATGATCATAAATGTGTTCCATCGCCTAGATATAGGGGGTGTCTCACATTACCCGATGTCTCACATTACCCTGTTCGCCCCTACCCTGCAACCTGCTAGTTTCCTGAAAGATATATAGAATAAACATTGCAAACAACCATCTTCTACCTGCCTTCGGTCTCCCACTCTCCATCCTCAACAACAACAGCAATACAATAGTTTAGTGAATCATAGTGCAAAAGGATAAATATGTATATTTTTGTGGCAGTAGCCTATTTTTATGTACATGAGGTAGGTGGATATTATATATACAGTATTCACAGAGTAAAATATTATCATATTTATGGCAGTAATACTACATGACACAGGGAAGCTTGTGGAATGAATACTGGAGTGTCACCTTTCAAGGAATTGTTTTGGTGAGAGGTCAAAGTTCAGGAATACATTAATGGTTTGTGCCAATTTTGCTTTTGGAATGGTTTTTAGAGTGCAATCTCAAAATTCTCACAGTAAAATATAATAATATTTATGGCAGTACGACTACATGACACTGGGAAGCTTGTGGAATAAAAACTGGAGTGTTACCTTTCAAGGAATTCACACAGTAAACAATTCACAGTAAACAGTAAACAATATCTCAAAATTCACACAGTAAAATATTTTCATATTTATGGCAGTAATACTACATGACACTGGGAAGCTTTGGAATGAAAATGGGAGTGTCACCTTTCAAGGAATTGTTTTGGTGAGATGTCAAATTTCAGAAATACAGTTCGTGCAATTTTCACTTTTGGAATGGTTTTTAGAGTGTAATTTCTCCAATTTGCCACAGTAAAATTGTTCCATATTTATGGCAGTAATACAACATGTGACTAGGAAGCTGAGTGAATGACAACAGGGATGTCACCTATAAAGGAATTGTTTTGGTCAATGGTCAAATTTCAGAGAAATGTTAACTGTACTTAATCCGTGTAATCTTTCCTGTTGAAAGGGTGCTTCAGTAAAAGGACTTTTTACAATGCTGAACATTTGACACAAAATGTGTTTGAGCAATATGAACACATTGTGATGTCCCTTATTCATAGTTTCAAGATTATGGTGATTTGTCTATGTTAGACATAGAACTTTGAGATCGGAAATGTTGTTCTCCTTTTAAGCCAACACTTGTAGCTTTATGTAAGAAAGCTGTGCAGGTCGCATGATCGCGCAAGAACGCAATTCATGTCGGCACCTCGATGCATTGAGCTAGCTCCCGCTTACCAACTCCAGTAAAAATTGCCTGGTGCCGCCGTTGACTAAGAACATCACAAAAACAATTATGTATCTTTCAGGACCTTCGAATCGAAAAAGTTCTGTCCTTACCACAATAACACTGCTATAAATGCAACATAAATCAAATGGCGGCTGGCTTGACCAAAGATTCCCATTCGGCGGCTCACGTTACCATAGTTTCATTACGGTGGTGCTCTGGTTCATGCCATTTTTGTTTTACAGAGTTTTTCACGTAAAACTTTTTTGTTGAATTTAAAAAGTTAAGTTCTTCCATAATATTGAAGATTTCGATCAGACAGTTTAAAATGTTTCTTCTTTCTTTAAGTGACGTAGCTCCACCACACAGCCTGAAAATACATAAATCCAACGAATCAATAACGAAATGTGTTGCCAACAATTTTAATAATCGATTTTTATCGATATTAGGGATGCTCATATTGACTGTTTAACCGTTAACCGAAACTAAAACGTTTGACCGATTAATACTATCAGTTAAACGGTTAAGAAGTATTTTTTATTTTTTACGTATATATAGCCTATATTAGTTAAATCACGTGGTGCGTTGACACGCGCAACCAGAGCCTGACGCTTCGTTTTGAAAGGTGGGGAGAAATATACCGGCTGTCTGTTTTGCATCTGCAACGTGTTCTTCATTCAAAATGACAAGCCTTGAACATTTATGGTGACTGTGATATTAACTTCGCTTTCATTTTTTCATGTACAAAAACATATAACGCTATCGTATTGGGAAGCATATATTATTTTATCGGCTATAATTCATCATGCTCCTGATGCATTATAGCCGACAAAATAAGGTTACCTTAAAAACAACACACAGTGATTGACAACAAGCATTTTATTTTCAGAGATGACCGTAATGGTAATTTCAATGTAATGGGAGCGCTCGGCAGTTATTGTATAGTTAGTAACATATAACGCATAGCAAGCGTTATCAACATTTTGTTTTGTGTTAATGAAATATAGCCCTTATTTGCAATAGGCCTCCTGTAAGCAACAACCTTGTTCCAGATTGTCACAGAGTGTTTTCATTCTATAATTTGACAACTCGGTAAACACTGCATCAAGGCTACTTGATTGAAAACAGAAACTGAAAAACTCTGCGACAAATTTTCTGCGACAATATTTTGGTTGGTGTGGACTTTACGTGTGTGAAAATGACAGTGAAACCAAACATCGACACAGCTTTATGAAACGAATTAGTTTCATCGTATCGTTTAGTGTGGACTTTGCACCCGAGTGAACTTGTACGCAAAGCTGGTGCACCCGGCAGCTGTTGTTGATCTGTTCTGTATGCTGTTTAGACATTAAAAGAAATCCGCGGAAAAAAAATGTTTGTATATTTAACGGGTTACAGACACTTGTCAATTTAATTTTTGATTTAAAGCCAATTGAATCTTAAAATCTTATCAGTTAACGGTTAATAATCGGTTAACGAGTTCCGGTTGTCGGTCAGGAAAATTACCCGAAATGAGCATCCCTAATCGATATCACTGATTCGTTGTTGCAGCCCTAATCATAAATAATACAGTTAACAGAACAAAATCATGCTTAAAACTGGTATTTCTCCCTCTGGTGGAGCAGATATATAGAGATCATGGATGGATGGATGGTTAGATAGTCTTTATTGTCAACTGGGGAAAGTTAATTTTCAAAAGTAAATGTTGTCATCAGCTACAGAATTAGTGTTCATTTATATGCCTTTAGTTCATACATTTTTTTCCATCGTGACACGTCTGAGCAAGAAATTCCATTTGCGCAGAACTATTTCCAATTTACAATTAGATTAATACGATCAAATGGATGGTTATAAAAAACCATGCCATCACAAGGTGTAATGACGCACAATGGCTGATCTTGTGCTGTTAGAAGTTGTGTTCCCTCCGAATCCTTCCATTTGCCACATCTTCAGAGAGCAAGCAGATTTGCTGGCAAACAAGGACGAGTGGCTTATGAGCCGGTTGCAAATTCTGCGGGCCATCTTGTTGAATCTCTTCGCTCTTTTGGGCCCGGCGTTACAGAGGATCACTCTGAGAAACCACGCCGTGCCAGTCCAACGTCAAGTCCTTACAACACTAGGATTTCTGGTGATTGGCACCTTCCAGAAGGAATTGGCTGACAGGTCAGGAATATACATCAGCCAACCCTTAGCCAGAAAACCCTTTGTCGCATGATTCATTAATAGAAAGCATTTTCATTTCACCAATGTCCAAATAATTTGATACAGACATGTTGCTCTAATGTAACCAATTTTCCCCCTCCCGTGTCAGACACACTTTCGAGATGAAGCGCTAGACGCTTTTTGGCATGACCACTTTTGTATTTCGCCCACTTTTATTTCTGACTTTGAGGCTGCGGCATTCACAGCTTCTGCATTCACAGCTTCTGCAACCAATTGCCACTCCAACGGCTTTTTGGCATTAGTAATGGCACAACTGTGCCCTACAAACAACATTTTCCTCTTCTTTTCCACCTCGCCAACAATAATTTCTACTTCACACTGAGTAAAATTTATTTTTCGTTTTCCACTGCGTTAGCTATGATTTCTAAATCAATGAATATTAATTTGGGGGCGTTTCACTGACTATTTGTGGCCAACTATTAGCATAACATGAAGCTACAAAAGCTGCGCCACATATTAAAATTTATTGTGATTTTTAAAGGGAAAACAGCGTAGGACGTGCGTGCGCACAGTTTTATAAATCTGAATATTTCTGTGTGTTCGCACGTCCTATTTTTCGTCCGTATGCCACTTTTGACGGAAATCCACCGCAAAGTTTTATAAATGAGGCCCCTGGTAAACAGAGTGGAGATATTGACATATTCATATGTGGTTGTTGTTCCAGGACTGAATGCATGATGGGATGCACACGGTTAGAACACTACTGACATTTTGACATCACATGACTTCCTCTGAGAGTGCTTTCAGTCGTGATTGTTTACAATTGACTGTTGTCCATTCTCTTCAGTTCCTTTTCGAAACAGGCTGTTAATGTTTGGAATCTGTGAATATTAGCAGGGTGTCAATTACCATTACAGCAGAATATTTCGTGGAAGAGGTTAAGTTGTGGGAATCATTAGACTGGTAGACAGACAGTATCTTTAGGCTTTCAACACAGCTCAACATCAACATCTTGGAAATACAAAGGTCCTAAATACTAGCTAGCATAGAAATAGGACTTACAGTATGTAACCTATTTGAAGAACACATTTTAAGATACAACAGGAAGGGCTTCTCAAGACTGACACAGAGATTTGAATAAAATGATAAGATGCTAATTTCTTCATCTTAACAGTTGGAGTCATTGTCCTGTCATGTCATGTCTGCTTAAGCCTATTGAAGGGTATTGGCTTGTATGGACACTACAAGCACCTCGCACAACTCGTTTTCTACTGTGTGTGCTTTGCTCACCCACATCGTAATGAACAATTCTTCCTTTGTGCATTATTTTACCTTCTCCCTTCTGTTGTTTCATCTACACAAGATAGACAAACTCATAGCTTGTTAACTACAGCTCAGTTGAAAAGCCTAGTCTAACTCCTAAATGCAACTTCATGACCGGATTAATTGGAGAGTGCGCATTGTTTCTCGTGCATGCTGGCATATTATTTTTTTACACTTTAGTCATTAAGCGGATGCTCTAAACCAGAGCGACTTACAGTGAATACAGGGACATCCCCCTGTAGCAACATAGGGTAAAGTGCCTTGCTCAAGGACAACATTTGGCACAGTCGGGAATCAAACCGGCAACTTTCCAACTTACAGTCTGACTCGCTAACCACTGAGCCCTCTGTCCCCCATATTAAGGAGTGTCATAACCACACAAGTAGGGAAGGGATGATTACCGGTTTCACGGTAAACCACAATAAAATGTCCATACGGTTAGTATTACCATTTAAAATTGAATTTTCATTAAAACCGTCTTTGATTACCATGATTTTGAAAACTCACGGTAAATCCTGTCCAGCCAGAATCAGTCTGACGCAGGTGTGCACATGCAACATTGTTTTTTGCACGAGAAGTCAAGGCGGAAGGCAGTGACAGCGGTTGGGAGATTTTTCAGCCATCCAAGAGGAGGCTATTACATGAGTCCTGAGGGAAATGTAATCGAGGATGGCCACCCTGTCTGCAGAGGAAAGTCACTGCCAAAAGGGGGAAACACGTCAAATCTGTCATCTTCGAGACAACCAGCCACTGTATAGTGAATGAATAAACTTTTACTTCAATACCAAAACTAACTTGGGCAAATAATCATTATCTTAATCATTATCAAATAATCATTATTTATTATCTTACTTAACTACACCATTGCTGAAAGAAATATGTGCTACAGAATATTATATTATGTAAGACAAACAGTGCAACTCTAATACAAATATTTTTTAACAAAGTTGTTTTCCAAAATTATATTCAATAAGGCCTACCACATACCATAAGCTGAAATTCCCTTTCATTTATCTGCAGTTTTTTTTTTTCATACTCCACATGTGAGCATGCAATTGTAGCAGTTGTTAGATTCACTATAACCTGTACTGAACTTGAAATATACTGTTGGTGTTATTATAACTTTATTCAAAATGCATAATAAATCCGTAGTATGGAAGCATTTCATCAAAGTAACGGGTGATTCAAAAAACAAGTTGAACGCAAACTCTTCATAACATTGTTCAACGTCAAATATGATGTACCTACCACTTCAAAACAGCTTATGTAGGTGCATGCTAACACGCGCTGCTTTGAATAACCTACTTGTTAACATCTGCGCTAAATTAAATATTTAGGCTACTGTATGTCGGTTTTGGCTGTGCTAAGCTTGAATGATCTAATCACAAAAAGCCTTTATTGTTATAACCAGAGACAAAGCCAAAACAGGTTTATTCCCTACATTTAAGTTAACAATTGGATGAATCTAGGTTAAAGATATCACATCTAATGACATTATATCACATTGAATGTCCGGTGAAGACAGTTCGCAATTTCCTGTGGTGAACTTTTTAAATTTAAGGTTTGTATGATTTTAATTTGAATTACATGGATATTAATTATCAGTTACATACAACTAGGCAGTTGTAATTATATTGGCTTTCAGCAACAACAGGTTATACATGAGGCTTAATATTAGGAATAAATTTATAGTGGCTGAATTCGGAAATGCCATCATGCTACAGTACATTGAGTCGGACCAGATTTGTCTTGTCAATCACCCTTTTTACTTGCGTATTTGTTTCTGATTACTTCTTCCAATAGCGCTGTAAAGCATGAAACAATTGGTTTAATTAAAAACACTGAGTGCGACAGTTATAAAGGAGAAAAAAAATCTCAAAATTTAGATTAGTCGATTGTAAAGAGATCAGTTAAGTCTTGCAGCTCGACCAAAGCAATTATTAGACGGGGACAGCCCTACGAGCATCTGGTTTGGCAAAATGACGCAAATGCGGAAGTGCCTTAAACCTGCATTCTCTATGAATTCCAGCTGTTGGCCATACGTCTGGTTTCAAAAGAGCTCGGTTTCTGTAATAGTCTACATGAATTTGAGACACTTCTCACTTGATTTATAACCTCAGAAAACATTTTCCTAATGAGTATATGGTCTCAATCGCTAGATTTAAGCCTTCTGCAATACATAATGATGTTCATTTTTTAGGCATGGCTATGGCGCTCGGTTGTACGACAAGACACCCAAAGGAGTTGACATTTCAGTTTTTCCGGTAGGTAATATTACATTTTGATTTACATTTTGTTTTAGTTAGCCAACATTAGCATCCCAATTAATATCAGTTAGCTACTAGATTACCCCTCCTTCTTGTCTAAAACCGTCACATCCGCAACAAAGACGTCTGCGCCCGTAATGGCAAATTCGATGACCCAAATCAAATCTTCACAAACCAATGGGTGACGTCACACATTACGTCCAGGGAAATATATGGTCTATGTTTATCGACCAGCCCTATATGGAAATAATAAATTTAGCTGCTGCCAGCACAATATACTATGGAATCCCAGGACCGCCAAAATGTAGTAAAAGGAAATGAGGATAATTAAATGTTCATCATTTCCTTTGCCTACTATAAGCCAATGAAGTAAATGTAAAAAATACATTGTTTTACTTTTTCAATCATCAACAAACAAAGTAAATTAAAAAAAGACTTCATTTTACTTTTCCATTTATCATTTAATAGTTGAATAGTTAATCTATTTCCTATTTTACATTTCCCATTTTCCCATTTAACACTTTACCCATTTTACCATCTACCCATTTTACCAATTTCCCAATTTCCCGTTTTCCTCGCATCATATTGTATTTAGAAGGGAGTGTCTAAACTGCATGCGCAGTATCTGATACACCATTGGCTAATGATTGTGCGAAACAAGCACTTGATTACTACTGTCTGTTGGGACTAATGCTACCGTAGTTAGCCACTAGATGTCAGTAAGATTAATTATAGTCAAAATGGGGTCTTAACAGTGAAATTGCAACATACATACGAGTTTTAGCAGAGG